>JAJPUD010009262.1:0-20426 GCA_023553655.1 Myrmecobius fasciatus | reverse complement strand
ATATATATATATATATATATATATATATATATATATATATATATATAGCTAACATGCACAAATATACATTTACTAATTAGGAACCTCAGGGGCAGTGTGGTATGCCTCTTGCCCAAAGTAACATAATCAGCTAATGAGAGAGCTGGGAGTGGAAACCCTATCTTCTGACCCTGAGTCCAGTGATTTTCCAATAGTATTTCAGTTTCACAACATAATTTGAACAATTCCCTTGAGTTTATGTACCAGGATTTAAGTTGAGCTATATAATGTGTGCCTTTCTGCTATCTGAAGATTGCTGTTTGTTGTTGTTGCTGTTGTTATTGACTGAAAAACACTGGGTAGGGTCCTGTTTCAAATTTGCATAATATTAAAAAGCTTCACTCAGTATGAGTAGATATGGATGTATTCCAACCAACACTGTGGGATGTAATGTTCACTATGGTAAAACCATATATCCATTTGAGGTTTTAAGTATGGCATATTCTTGTGCAAGTTAACCCATGTTTCCTACTGCTACAAGTGTGTCCAAACTGGCATTGAAAAGCATAGGACATTAATGCTTGTCCTTCAAGATTCAGATATTGTTAACATGACAACCATTGTTCTTTTTTGGAACTGTATTTTTAAAGGAAAGATTTTATTTTTCACAGTTATTTTTGCTCTCATATATTTGTTTATATCTATGCAATGCAAAGTGACAGGACAACTAGCATTTGAAGGAAAATACACTATTTTCAGATCAGATACCAGCTGTCAACTTAGATAAAGTATGCTGCTTCTGAAATTTTACAGCCCAGTTCACAAAAATTTTACGTGCTTACAATTCACTTTTTGGTGTGAAATATTCACTGAAATGTCTTGCATATGGAGTTCGTGATAAGAACTCACACAAACACCACATGTAAAGATTCTATTGGGTCAAAAATGATCAAATACATTTTAACAAGAAATAGAACTGGAGAAATGGGGGAAATATTTATTGAAGAAATAGAATTTATATATCATTTCTGTATGTATATATTCATTCAAAAGAAGCACAATGCAATAATGGACATAAAACAAATGTACTGCTTGAAGCCATATCAACAAGCATTTATTAAGCACCTTATATGTGCCAGACAGTATACTAAATGTTGGGAACACAAAGATTGGCAAAAATAAAACAAAACAAAAACAAAAATTGTCCCTGCTCTCAAGGAGTTCATAATCTAATAGAGGGAACAATATGTAAACAACTATGTTCATACAAGATATAGAGAGGATAAACTGAAGATAATTAAGAACAAGAAGGCACTACAATTAAGGAGGATTGGGAAAAGCTTCCAGTAGGAGATAGGATTTTTAGTTCAGATTTTTTAAAAAGAAATTAATGTTACTATGTCACATCATTCCTACTTTCTAATTGTAATAAATGAATTTCATCTGGAATTTGAAAATCAAATGAAATTGTAGGAAGTTGGAGGATAAGTCCTTTAAAGAAGGACACATCTCTTTTAAAAGACTACTATTAATGTTCTGATGACACTTTCATAGCATTAGATTATACACAGTTCCTTTCAGTAAGGATTATAATATATTTTTCTAGCATGGTATATGTACTATATATTACACAAAATTACAATATATTAATAATCATTCTTTAGATCCCACCATACAACTTTGAGAAATGTAGATGTAAAGCTTTTTTTTGGTTTTGTTTTGCTGTCTTGCAAAGAATATGCATTCTTGAAGCACTTAAGTTAATTCTGCATATTAGTTATACTGCTAAGGGGAAGTTGTACAATTCTAAATCATAATCTTGAATCCCAAGTCTATTTGTTCAGTGCATATATAAAATCATTTGGACTCACTGTACTATAGTTTGAGAAGATATTTGAAGTTAAAATATATCTGGTTTTGGTAAGCACTGCTATCTTAGATCTAATTAAAACATTGAACAATCACATATCATTTCTCCAGGAATAATCTTATAATAAATCAAAGTGATATATGGGCCATAATAAAATTAACACAATGACTTTCTTTTAAAAGCCAAAGTTCCATGTGTGGCCCTGAGCAAAACAATCCCCAAAACCCATAATCCATATATAATCATCAATGATATTATTTTGGTATTCTTTTAACAAATATTTCACTCACCAAAAACCCTTGTTAAATAACTTGATTATTATCGTAATCACTCAAAATAAAGAATACTTTCAGGGGAGAAAGTAGAATTTAATCTACCTTTATAATTTCATGGAATGAAGAAGTGATGATATAAAATTTGTCTCTACTCATTTGCTGTAATTTTTGGAATCAGAGTTTTATATCAGGATACTGTGACATTACCTAATTTGTCCATGATAGCAATCTAATAATGTCAGAAGCAGGATTTGAGCTGAAGCTTTCTTGACTTCAAAAAGAGCCATTAAACTATTTTACTTTTCAAAGAACATTTGTAAATATATGATGTTACTCTTTATTCTTAACTATATATACACATATATGCATGAAATATATATATGTATATGTATATATATATATATATATATCTGCATAGAAAGGGAGAAAGTTTTTAAAAAACTATAAAATAATTCATTTTTCCCAACTCCCAACTGCAACAAACATGTTTCAGAGAGAAAAAAGAGAGAGATCAAAAACACTTTCCTAATCCCTAACCCCAGGAAAACCTTAGCATTGGCTTTTCAGATCATGGGCTACTAAATGTTAGTTAATAAAGTAAGTTACAAAGTTTCAGGGTTTGATTACACTATAAAATCATACTTTCTCTCTTTAATGGGACCCTTCCTACAGTTGACAACATTTTAAATTTGTTTCTTGATTTCTTATTACATTTTCTACTACATACCTTTGTTCTGTTCATTTTTCACACTCCTTTAATCTCTCCAACTTCAGTAAAAGTTAGTAAACTCATCTACTTTACTGAAACCAAAAATCAACCAATGGAACCTCCTTCATCCTCACTGCTTATCACTCCAACATTTCTATGCATCTTTCCTATCATTCTCCTCTTCAATTTCTTCAAAAGAAGTATCTCTCCTCATGGGAGAAACAAATCAAGTTAAATATTACTTTGAATCCAGCCCCTCCTACTTCCAATGAGAGGCTAATTACTTCATAAAATAACTCTTTTTTTCTTAGATTTTCCATCTTTCCCTGTTGATGTGTGCTTTTCCACCTGCTTCTTAATTGTTTCTTTAAATCATCTCTCCATTGAAGATTATATTCTATTGATTCTTCTCTTCTCCCAAATGTTTTAAAGAATTTGAATAAGATTGCTATTTTCCCTTCACACATTCACTTCTTATCCCTATAAATGTGTCTTCACATTCATTGTTTTATTGAAGTTGCTTTATTGGTTGTCAATATCTTCCTTAACAGAACAGCATAGGCCAAAGCATATTAAAGATAGAATTTTATTTGGACCTTGAAGAATAAGTACATGTTTCATGGGTTGAGAGAAGAAAGAAGAAATTCAAGGTATGAAGTTGAATCATAATTGTGGCTTTAGCATATTCGTTACATTGTAAGAAGTACCATTTAACTAATAGCTAATATTTATGTAGTATGTTATTCTCTGATTTGTGGGTATTTCCATATTTGAGCCTCACAATAATCTTGGTCAGTATTGTAGGCATTACCTCTAATAATTATTAGTTAACAAGTCATAGAAGAAAAAAATAGAGGATCAGAGATATTCATTGATTGGTCAATGTTGATTGATTGGTACATGACCTTATAACTATTGTCAGACTTATTGGTGGTAGGATATAACACCAGGTCTTTGATTCCAAAACTAGTGTTCTACTCATCTACTTTACTGAAACCAAAAATCTACTCATTCAATAATATAGAGTATATTTAATAGTATATTGAGATTAATGGAAAATAAATGGGGGGAAATTAAGTGAACGTGGGGGTAGGGAAATGAAAGCAAAATGATGCTGACAATTGAAAGTACCATTGAAGATTTTATTTTATTTTAATTTTTATTTGTTTTTAAATAAAGACTAACCAGTGCTTTCAGAAAATTAATATACAAACAGAATGAAATCTATGTTGGAATGGTTAGACTAGAGTTAGGAAAGCTAACAGAAAACTATGGATGTCAAGATTGTAGGCACTAGGCATGACAATCTGAATGTAAATTAATAATGCAGGTATGAGGTCCTGAGAGTCTGGATAAATAAAGTAGTAATGGGAAAGGAATTTGCTGTTATATTGTTGGTGGAACTGTGAACGGATCCAACCATTCTGGAGAGCAATTTGGAGCTATGCTCAAAAAGTTATCAAACAGTGCATACCCTTTGACCCAGCAGTATTTCTACTGGGCCTATATCCCAAAGAGATTTTAAAGGAGGGAAAGGGACCCACATGTGCAAAAATGTTTGTGGCAGCCCTTTTTGTAGTGGCAAGAAACTGGAAATTGAAAAGATGCCCATCAATTGGAGAATGGCTGAATAAATTATGGTATATGAATGTTATGGAATATTATTGTTCTGTAAGAAATGACCAACAGGAGGATTTCAGAGAAGATTGGAGAGACTTGCATGAACTGATGCTGAGTGAAATCAGCAGAACCAGGAGAACATTATACACAGCAACAAGACTATACGATGATCAATTTTGATGGACATGGTTCTCTTCAACAATGATGTGATTCAAACCAGTTGTTCTGCAATGAAGATAGTCATATACATCCAGAGAGAGGCCTGTGGGAACTGAGAGTGAACCACAACACAGCATTTTAACGCTTTCTGTGAATATTTCCATGCATTTTGTTTTCCTTCTTAGCTTGTTTTTTTTCTTCTTCTCTTTCTAGATCTGATGTTTCTTGTGCAGTAAGATAACTGTATATATATGTATACATGTACTGTATTTGTCATATAATTTATCCTATCTAGCATGTGTTAGATTACCTGTCATCTGGGGGGGGTGGGGAGAAGGAAAGGAAAAGCTTGGGGGAAAAAAGTTTTTTTTGCAAAGGTCAATGTTGAAAGGTCACTCATGTTTTGTAAATAAAAAGCTTTATAAAAAAAAAGGAATTTGCTGTTATTCAGTCATTTCAGTAACTTCCTACTCTTTATAGACCCTGGCAAAGACACTAAAGTGGGGAAATAATTCCCCAGTTCATTTTGCAGCTAAGAAAACTGAGGCAAACAGGATCAAGTAGTATATGCAAGATCCCATAACTAGTAAATGTCTGAGGCCACATTTGAACTCAAGAAGATGATTCTTACTGATTCTAAATCTGGTACTCTATCTATTGTGCCACCTAACTACCTAAAAGGGAAAAGGGCAAGTGAAACACTTCAAATAATAGTTGACAGGATTAACTCTAAATGGAAAACTGAGGAAAAGGATGAGTCTAAGATACCACAGAAAATTTGTTTCCTATGTGGTTGGTGGCTATTGATAGAGACATGATAACATAAAAAGAGAACTTTTCTGGAGGGAATAGGTATTTATACTCAAACACAGGCTAATTATCAAAGACAATTTTGGTGTCACCTCCAACTCAGAGCTTAATATCATTACTTCCCCATATTTATTCAAGTAATTCCTTCTACCTAAGACCTTTTCTTCTCTTTCTAATATCACAACTATTTTTTAATTAATTTTATTAATGTGCAGAATTCCTGGTATGGAGACTCCTTCCACAAAATTGGACATAAATTCATATCTGCTCTGTAATTTATAATCTTAGAGAATTCCCTAAGGTACTGAAAAGATCCATGAATGATCCAAGAACTATATGACAATGCCAAAAGCACAAGTTATTTTGACTTCTTAGTTTTAGATACTAGATCATACTCAAGTATCCAATTCTACAAAACTATTCCCTAATAGCCTCAATGCAGTTAGGTAGATCGGTAGACAGTACCAGGCATAGAGTCTGGAAGATTCTTATTCTTGAGTTCAAATCTGTTCTCAGAAACTTATTATCTGTGGTATCCTTTACTTTTACCTTGTTTGTCTCAGTTTCTTTTTCTGTAAAATGAGTTCAATAAGGAAATGGAAAACTACTCCAGTATCTTTACCAAGAAAACATCAAATGGGATCATACAGAGTCAAACAGGACTGAACAACCACAAAGGCCTTAACATTAAATGATTTTTCTTATTTTAAATTCCTTCAGTAATTGTACGTTATCAAAAAGTTCCAAGGAACTCAGCAGGGTTGGGGAGTAAACCCGCAACTAGCTGAGGCTGCCCACTGCTTTCCCAGTTGCAAGCTACTCCAGGAATAGTGTTGCAACCAGTGCTCTTTTAGAGTGAAAGAAGAATCCTTTATTCAGCAAATTCTCATGAGAAGTAGGTGTATTCATGGATGAGACACACTGAGTACTAAGCAAGAGCAAGCTTTAGACTGTTATTTCAGTTCTTTACCCCTCCCTTGAAGGTTCAGATTGGTAGGATTTACAGTCAGTTAGTTACAATTGGTTGGATTTACCATCAGAATGACAATTAGGCTGGATTTACAATTCCCTTTATTCACTCATTCCACCTGTCAAAAGGCTTCTGTCCTGTCATTGTCCCTAGCAGGATTTGGGATGGTTTAACCTTAAGCCCCTTTGTCAAGAACTTTGTTGTTTAGTCATTTCCTTGGCTCACAGGGTGAGATATTTCATCTCTCCCTTCATCCTGTTTTGACAAAATCTGTGCAAGCCCAACTTCTCATACTCCTCACGTGGCACAATTATTTATATGATATGCTTGCATATTTCTTACCATGGCAAATATATACGCCTTGTCTCCTCCAACTAGACTATGTTGTAGGGCTATGTTCTTTTCTTCTTTTATATCTTCCACAACTCATTCAAAGCTATAAACCAGGAGAGACTTAAATGGTTGTTAAATGACTGAATTGAGGCATTTACCAAATTCCTGTAGATGTTAAACTCATAGGCTAAGAGAAAGTCAAATATCTCTTGAATCCACTTGGTGTGTTTTGGGCCTGCTAGTATAAAGCCACATAATCTGTGAGCCCTGGCTAAATATTAATTGACCAGGTAAGGTTGATAATGATCTAGAATTAGATAATTTGCTTTGCTGGACACTTCTGAGATGTCTACAAGTTTCTTTGGGTCAAATTCTGCTCCAAGATCTGGGTGGAGACCATAGAATTTTTCCCCTCCAACATGCATCTATTACTTTCTCTAATGACCCGAAACTCCTCAAGAACAAGTTTTGGAATGAGAATTTATCTTTTGGCTTTTTGAAGAAAGGTAAGATGGAAAATAATACACATTTAAATACAGGAAGTCTTTAACTGATCCTACTTACCCATCCCCCTCTCCCCAAGCCTCAGAGGAAAAAGAAAAAGTCTCCCTTTTTGAACTGAGTCTTTTAAAGTGACTCCTACAAGCACATATATACTTGCCTCCTGAGCTGAGCTCAAACATCTTATCAGAACTTTCTCATCTAAACGGCCAAGGTGTAGAAACCTAGCCTTTTAGATGTGGGTCCTATCAATTAAGGGAAAAGAGAAGAAAGGGAGACAAGAGGAGGGCAGGGGTTTGTTTAGGTTTCACTCAGCTCCATCCCATTAAGTTCTAATTCATTGTGTATTTTACCTGACAGTGCTCCAAGGGATAGTTCATTGTATTTCTTTGTAATTTTGACATTTCCTTCACAGAATTTAAAATTAAACCTTTTATTAGTCCAGAGAAGGCTGAGTCTGGAAACAATAGCAGCTCTGGGAGAGTAATTATTTCTGTTCCATTGTGTGGGATGTTGGAGCTTTTGATGAGTTACACTTATACAGTACTTAACAGCTAACCAATCTTCTCGTGATTAACAATACATGAGAATTTTCCAATCCTAGCAGCTAGCCCCTCTCTTAAACCCGTGAAACATTGGTTGGATGTGTTTCTTGGTGTCTTAAATCTTGTTTTCAAAAATACCTCTAATTTTCTGGGGTGTGCATGAAAAGGACCACACTATCAGCAGCATAGAGTAGGGCACAGCAGGTTCCAAGAGAGGGGATCACTAGAAAATGGATGCAAAAAGCTGTGGGTTGTAAGCCATTAAGCTTTCTCAGTGTGCTTCTAATGAGCTTATGATGGTCTCACAGAATTACTGTTGCTTCTACAGCATAGTAAATTACAGTATGTACAAATTAAATCAGTGGGACACAATATAAGCTGGTCTTCCCCAGGTCCAACACTTTAAAGGATTTTTATTTATTTTTTTAATCGTGACATATTGCAAGAGTTAAATATTTCACTTTGTCCCTTATCTCAACTGGCTGGTCCCCACTCTTTCTGTGATCACATGGGGTTTGATTTTCCTCTGGGTACGCCATATAAACATGCATGTTTTGTGCAAAAGGAGAAACTTGGGTTAAATCTTTTATTTTATGCAACTGCTATGCTTGTTTTGCTGGGCATTTGATATGTAAACAGTAGATTTGTAGTATAAAACATGCCCTTCTATGTTAGTTCCCAAGCATACTCCTTGGGACACTCCTTGATTTTAAAAGTGTTCCCCAAAAGAGGGGTTTAGTTAATTGCATATTATTTGAGAGCAATAACTTATGTTACGTAGGCTAAAAAAACATTCTTTAGAAACCTTGGTAAGAGTCTGTAAATGCTGCCATCTGCTTTGTGAATAGCTATAGCTGTCTAGCTAAAATAAGCCAGACTATTTAGTTAAATGTTTTCAAGAATGAGAGAATGCAGTAAAGACCTGGACTGAGAGAAATAATAATATACATAGAAAATAGGATAGCTAGCATTCCCCCCCCCTACTATTGCATATGACAATAACAACCAGTTTATACTACATGTAGAACCTCTGGTGAAAGGATAAAAGGTCCTTGCAAATGTTAATTAAGGTTTGCCACTTTTTTTCTGTTAGCATATATTGGTTTGCAGGTGTACTAAGCTAAAGCAATGGTAATCTATAGTGACTTAGTTTTGGCCACATTGAAAGTCAGGAGTGGGGACCAAAAATAGAACTTTAGAGCCTTCTACTCTGTTTCCATTTCCTGTAACTCGACAGCATATATTTTGTCAGTTGTTCTCCTGTAGAACTCTATTCATTTGTTATCATGTCACTGGTATGATGGCAAAATTAGGCCATTTGATTTGTGGCAGAAATAAACTCCCTCATTTTTCTCCCATCGCTATTCCCTCTCACACAGCTATTGGCCTCCACTGGCTCTACTCACCATGGCCTGTATACAGCCCAAACCAATCTCTGCTTTCCATATAAAGAAGGGCAACAGGACTTTCTATGGTTGCAAATAAATAATTCACATTCTATTTTTTCTTTTCCTCCTTTTTTTTAAATAGGGTTCTGCAAAGAGCTGGTTTAAAAGCTGGCATCATGTCCCCTGCATATGTGAAACATCAGAGATGATTAGTGCAGACAGGAGATCAGAAAACCATGAAGCACTTTTGAAACCTTGATAGTAAGTGACTCTCTCTGGATGCAGATTTATTGATACTGACAACATTGTTTTTTTCCTCATTTTTTAAAAAAAGTGAACGTATCTTGTACATGGAAAAATATCCAAGCCCAGTGAATAATGAAAGAACAACTTAGTAGGACTGAATGTCCCAGCTTCTGAAAGAACCTGTGCTTGCAGTTTAAAAAAAGAAAGGTTAAACACTAAATGCTTCAACAGAGCTTTTTATAAGTAGTCTATATAATTTTTAAATGGTTGCAAAAATTCAACCCTAGAGTTAATTTATTTCTTAAGAAGCAAAGCTGGTAATAGTGCACAATAGTAGTTCAGAGCCAAGAATCTCTTTGCAAGCAGTATCTTTCAGGGTCCACATTTAACCTGATAGATAAGGAGGGAGTTTGATATTGAAACATAAAAAGAATGAATTTTAAAAAGTCAATATTTCTTGGATTTGGGGGAGAAGTATAACTAGGTGGAAACAGCAACAGTTCTGGGGACAGGAAGATCTGAGTTCAAATCAGGATTCAGATAATTATTAGTTGTATTATTTAATCTTGTTTGGCTCAATTTCCTCATGTATAAAATGAACTCAAGAAAGAAAGGGCAAAGCACTTTAGTATCTTTACCAAGAAAATACCTCCAAATGGAGTCATGAAATTTAGAACATTGAATGACAACAGAAAAGTTTTTGTTTGTTTGTTTTTAAGAGAATTTGTTTGAGACCTTTCTAAATTTACTACCAGTTGAGATCTGGAACAGCTGGATTAACAGGGAAAATTTTTAAATTGTGGTTGGATTTCTGTGCAATCAAACCTTCCAGCAAAATACTTTCAGAAATTTTACCAAGAGAAGAAAGGGCTATTTGATAGGGTAACAAGAATCACATGGATAGTACTCAGTTATGTTGAGACATTCTGGGGTTGAATCACACATATAGTGATGAAAACCTGAATGGTGAGTGTGGTTGACAGAGAGAAACTGGAGCATAGATGGAATTGTTCCTGGGAGCAGGAAGGGAGAAGGCTCTGATAGAGATCAGTTTCGCTCCATAATTCCAACTTCTGTGGAGAAATTCCAGTCAGAAATCCAAGTTATGTCAAACCCCTGAAGTCCACCCTTTTAGGGGTCATGGGCAGCCTCACCTTGCTATGTTCTATCAGAAATCCCAGGAATGTCTCTGAGGTTAAATTTTCCCTATAAATCTGTTTATGCCCTCCTTTGGGGCAGTCTGTCATCATACTCTGTCTCATGATGTCTTTCCCCTTTCTCTTCCTCATGCCACGAGATATCTCTCTTAACCCCACTATGTCTTATGGTATCTTTCTTCTGAAACCCCACTTCATCTCCTCTTAGCTAACTAACTCTTTTAGGGTGATAATCTTTGTTTTAGGATTTAGCCTGACAGCAAAGGATACTCCTTAACTTCCTAAGGTGTTTTATTTCTCCTGGCTAACTGGGGTTCCACTATAGAACATGTACTTTTCATTATTGAATATTAAAGCCCCTTTCCTTACAATATGCTCTTTCACTTCATTTTCTATTTACCATTCCTGGTGTCTATTGTATTTCTTCCTTTTGTTTGTAACTTCTTCTTCCAAATAAACCTACCTTTTTTTTCAAAGAGAATAGCCATTGTGAATTTTTCACATGACCAAATCCCAACTTTTGGTACTTCTCCTAAAGCACATCACCTGGTGCCACATCATTTGCTATATTAGCAACATCAATAGATTTCTCCAGGTGGTTATTTGAATACATGGCCATCAGAGCTGGGTTTTTGGGGTATTTTTGTTTTTTTTTGTTTTTTGGGTTTTTTGGGGGTTTTTTGCATTCAATTACTTAGAATTATCTCTAGCTTTTTCTACTGATATCCAGTTTTATGGAATATGAGAATGTGAACAATGCTGCAATTATTTACTCTGGGCACCCTGACTAAATTAAGATTAAGTCAAACATGGAAGATGGAACAAAATACATATTGGTTAACATGGATATCTTTTTTTTTACATTTTGGAAGATCATGTCAATCTCCAAATCAAAAAATTTCAGTACCTTATATCGATAAGGTCAAATACAGGTTACACATTGTGACATCTTAACTCCTATCTACTTTTCTAATCTTGGTTCTTACTACTACCCTGCATGCCTTCTGATTTCTGGATAAAATGGTCTATTAGCTATTCTTAAATTTCACAATGACCTTTCTTGTCTCCATGTTTTCAAATTAACTTTTTTTTTCAAAACTCAATTCAGGTAGCCTGTTGAGATTAATTTTTTTCTTGGTTATGATAGAAAAAGATGAGACTTCAATATAATCTGCAAGTCTCTGGTCTCCAACATTTGTTAACCATGTTATCTCACATATTTCACAATCTCTTCAACATTATAAGAAGAATGCCATGTGAACCTTGCACATTGTTGTTGTCATTATTCAGTCATTTTCAGTTTTGTCTGACTGTGTGACTCCATTTCGGGCTTTCTTGGCAAAGATTCTGTCTGAGGCTACATTTGAACTCAGGAAGATAATTCTTGCAGAGTCTAGTCTTGGCACCACTTTAATCACTGTACTACCTAGCAGTCCTACTTGTGCATAAATGGTGCTTGATAATAGCTTTTTGATTGATTTAATTTATACATCTTTCCACTTTCTTTTTATTATTTCCCACTTTCTTATATAAAAGTTCGTAGTCCAAGGAGAAAAAGTCTCCTATATCATCTTCCCTGGCATGTTTCTCTTTAAGATATAATAAAACATGATACATAATTAAATTGTACAAAAATCATTATAACGTAGGTTGTGGGTATTAATTGTGTTTATTCATTCTTATAAATCTTCAATAATATGCAGATTTTTCATTGTAGATAGAATAAATAAATCAATAAGCATTGATAGTGGCTACTATGTCCTAAGTGTCATACCATGCACAAGAGATAATACCAGAGCAGTTCATATTTTATATTAATGGTGCTACAGAATAGAGACAGATGTCACTGACGAAAAATTAGAGAAATTCCTAAAGATGGCCATGTTAGTGAATTGCTTCAAATGTCTAAGAATGCAAAAAGTTTTTCAGATCTAAATAGCCCATTATTTCACACAATATGAATTATTTAAGCAAAATTTAATCAAAGTTCTGAGAATAAATAACTCCTATTTCCTACCAGTGGTCCTATAATTATGTTAAATTTACATAAATATAAACCTTTTTTTTCAATATAGTCATTTAAACCAGCTATATCATGCAAAATCAGTCAACAACAAAAGTTTAGGGACTTACTTTCATCTTTCCCTAGAATTCGATTTATAGCTTTCCTTCTTTCTTCTATCACTCATATCCAAAGGTTCCTCCTCTCTAGTCCTGGACTCAATTTTACCTTTAATACTTGGCTGTAGCAGGACTCTCAGACTTAGTGATATCTGCCATAAACACCTCAGTCAGGGATATTTCCTTCCTGTTAGGAACTTCTTTGGATACATATGAGACATAGTGTTGGGTTGGGAGATGCATAAAGATATAGCTGCTTAGTGATGGAATTTTCTCAAATACTATCTTTAATTTATTGACTCTGAATCCCCTCATCCCTTAGTTTCTATACATCTATCTTAGTGAAACAGAGGAAGCCAGATAACATTTATACTTAAGATAATTCATTATTTTTTTATATATGTCTCCCTCTCTGCTGGGGTAAAAATAGGAAGAAAACCTGACACGTCACTATTAATTTTGTTTGACAACTAATTCTTTACATTATAGGAAATTAGAAAGAAAATGAAATATCAAAATGAAACAAAAAGGGAAAGCCAAAGAGAAAACACCTTGTTAGCTCTGCACTTTCAGGGACAAATTAAATAAACAACTTGAAAAGTAGTTCGAATTTGAAGGATTTTGAAGTACAAAAACTGGTGATAACGTTTATTGACTCTAGTTCTTAAATGCTTATGTTTTATTTTTGGAAATTTTTATACCACTCACAAGGAGAAGACAGGAAATTTATAAACCACACCAAAGATTACACAATTAAGCACTTAGGCTTTTGCAGTAAGCTTATTTAACAGAGGCAGTTAAATTTCAAGTAAACACAGTGATCACAGAAAGTATCTTGGTGATTAAAATTGATTGAGGTAGTCAGCCTAAACTGGGACAACCAGAGAGAGTCAGACCATTCTTTCTAACAAGGTCTTACTTCAGGAACACTCACCAGATTTTTGTTTGAAAGAATCCTAGATTTCTGATCTTTAGAGAATATATAAAAATCAGCTTTTTTGTTTGCTTCCCACTTTTGATAAAACTCCTTGATAATAAGGATTGCTTTATTCTTAGTGTTTGTATGTCCATTATCTCACATAGTGCTTGCCCCATGGAATAGAAGCTGGATCCATCATTTCATTAATAGATGGAAATCTTGAATAAGGAAACTCCTTCTATAAATGTGTATTGATACTTTCTCTAAAACTTATAGATTATTTAAATATTTTCTCAAAGCGCTGAGCTGTTGAGTAACTTGCCAAATGCTACACTAGTATTAGTATTAGAGGGAAGATTTGCACTTAGATCTTTCTGGCTCTGAAACCAGTTCTCCACCTAACTTAAAGTAATAGTTATCTCTTATCTGGCACATATAAGCTAATTAATAAAGTTTTATTTATTGATTGAAAGTAAAAATGATTAATTTAGATAAGGTGGAAGCTTTCAAAAGAATATTGGTCATAAAATTTGATCAATAAAAAGCAATACTTTGAAGTAATAGTTATGAAAAAAAGGGAAC
The DNA here is from genome assembly GCA_023553655.1 of Myrmecobius fasciatus. Lineage (NCBI taxonomy): Eukaryota > Metazoa > Chordata > Mammalia > Dasyuromorphia > Myrmecobiidae > Myrmecobius > Myrmecobius fasciatus. The sequence goes on along the minus strand of JAJPUD010009262.1, from coordinate 6,242 downwards.
ATATACCCACACTAGTAGCAGTGATCGTACTACAATTGTATCCCTTTAGGGGTATAAGCAAATATAATCATATTCAGGGACAAAAACGATAATGAAACAGATACAGAGTGGACAAAGAAGCATTGGACTAGACTGAAGAAGAAAGATGATAGTGAAAAAAAATCAGGGAGATAATCAATTTAACCAGGACAAAATCTAGAAAGTCAGTATTGGATCCAATTTGTCAAGGGAGCATATAATAGTTTAGAAGCCTAAGAGAAAGAAGAAGTCATGTAATTCAAGGCTTAGAAACTAGAAAGGACCATATCAGGTGTTAGCTGGCCTTAGGAAGAATGATTTTGATTTTAACTCAAAACTTCCACCTAGAATTTAATCACAGTCAAGAAGATTCAAATGATTTCTCAAAAGTAAGGACTGGAAGAAGTAACTTCGTTGATTTATGGGAAAGCAGAATGCAAGTAAGAAGCCAGATTAATTTGTTTTACCAGTTTTTTTGACTTTTGTCTTGCCACTGGACTTCTATGATTAAGAAAATGAGACGAGTTGATGACTGTCTAACTCTGCCTAATTTAAATCCATTTCACATGAAATTTAAAACAATACCCATGATATCATAAGTTCTCTTTGAAAATAAAAGACCAAGAACAATTGGGCAAGGTCATATAGTTATTGACAAAGGTCAGACTAAAATCATTAGGTCTCCATATGTATGTCTTATAAATGTATAAGCATACTTATGCATCTATAAGTACAACTATAAATATATATATATATATATATATTTATATATTATTTATATATAGATATAGATGGGTGAATGTAGATATAAATATGTGAAGACTCATGTACAGGGAAAGACCCCATAAAAACTATTGTTGTGTGGCTCAAAGGAAGGCAGAATAGGCATTCTCCCAGCATCCTTTACCTAGGGAGACTTTTCCTTCCTGTCAAAAGAAGAAGCAGGAAGTTCATCTGTGGGATATGATCACTTTGTCATTTTGGATAAAAGGGGACCCAAAGTTCTATTTCTTTCTTTTTATTTATTTATTTATTTTGGATAAGAAAGCACTTTATTTTTGTTATTTTTACTTATTTATTTGCTTACTTATTTTTAACACACATTGCTTTGTGAATCATAGGAGAGAAAAATCATAACAAAATGGAAAAAACATGAGAGAGGAAAAAAACACGAAAAAAGAAGTGAATATAGCATTTGTTGATTTATATTGTCTCCCTAGTTATTTTTCTGTATGCAGATGGCATTTTCTGTCCAAAGTTTACTGGGACTGCTTTAGATCACTGAACCACTGAGAAGAGCCAAGTCTCTCATAGCTGATCATCACATGTTCTTGCTGTTATTGTGTTCAATGTATTCCTGGTTCTGCTTACTTTGCTCAACATCAGTTCATGTAAATCATTCCAAGCCTTTTTAAAGTTAGCTTGTTCATCATTTTTATAGAACAATAATATTCCAATACCTTTATATACCACAACTTATTCAGCCATTCCCCAATTGATGGGTATCTATTCATTTTCCAATTCTTTGTTACCACAAGAAGAGCTGCTACATTTTTGCATGTGTGAGTCCTTTCCCCTTCTTTATGATTTCCTTGGGATACAGACATTGTCATGGCCCTGCTGGGTCAAAGGGTATACACAGTTTGATAACTTTTTGAGCATAATTCCAGACTGCTCTCCAGAATGGTTGGGTCATTTCACATCTCCAGCAAAAGTGCATTAATGTCCCAGTTTGCCCACATCCAGTCCAATATTTATCATTATCTTTTCCTGTCATCTTAGCCAGTTTGAGGGGTGTGAGGTGGTAAATTAGAGTTGTTTTAATTGGCATTCATCAAATCAATAGTGATTTAGAGCATTTTTTCAAATGATTATAGATGGCTTGAATTTTGTTATCTGAAAATTGAATGATTTGTAGTCATAAATTTGACAAAGTTCTTTATATATTTTAGAAATGAGACCTTTGTCAGAAATATTGGCTATAAATATTTTCCCAGCTTTTTACATCCCTTTTAATCTTGTACTTCCCTATAATCTTTTAATATTTTGGGTTTGTTTGTGCAAAAACTATTTAATGCAATCAAAGTTATCCATTTTACCTTTCATTATGTTCTCTAGTTATTCTTTGGCCATAAATTCCTCCCTTCTCCAAAGATCTGATAGATAAATTATCATTTCTTCTCCTAAGTTGTTTATGGTATCATCTTTTATGCCCAAATCATGTATCCATTTTGACTGTATTTTGGTACAGATATCAGTCTATTCTGAGTTTCTGACAAATTGTTTTTACTTTTCCCAGCAATTTTTCTCAAATAGTGAGTTCTAATTCCTGAAGCTGGAGTGTGGCCGTTTTTCAAATACCAAATTGCTATAGTCCTTGATTAGCTGGAGTGTGGCCGTTTTTCAAATACGAAATTGCTATAGTCCTTGATTATTGTGTAATATGTATCTAATCTATTCTATTGATACACCATTCTATTTTTTTGATGACTGCTGCTTTATAACATACTTCTAGGTTTGGTTCTGCTAATCCTTTGTATTTTTTTTTTCATGAATTCCCTTGATATTTTTGACCTTTTGTTCTTCCAGATGAATTTTGTTATTATTTTTTCTAGTTCTATAAAATAATGTTTTGGTAGTTTGATTGGTATGGCACTGAACAAGCAGACCAATTTAGGCAGAATTGTCATTTTTATTATATTAGCTTGGCCTAGCCATAAACAATTGATATTTTTTCAACTGTTTAGATCTGATTTTATTTGTATGAGAAGTGTTTGTAATTGTGTTCATAAAGTGAGTCCTTTCCCCTTCTTTATGATTTCCTTGGGATACAGACATTGTCGTGGCAGAGCCAAGATGGCAGAGAGCAGACATAGCTTTTGTGACCTTCTCTGACCTTCCCTCAAATTAATGGGAGATAAAACCTCTGAACTTGTTTTGGAGTGACAGAACCCACAAATATTTTGAGCACAACACATTTTCAGAAGAAGATACTCTAGAGGAACTTCAGAACAGGTCTGTTTCAATTGGACAGGAGGAGAGGCTGCCAAACCCAAACTTCAGTGTGGTAATCTGGGGCAAGGATCTGGGACAGGGAGCCAGAGTGTTGCAGCATCCAAGCACCAGGGAATCTTCTGTGAGGCTCTTGGGATACTCTGTCTTGGTTGCAAGCAGGTAGATTAGCAGATTTCCTGCAGGGCACCCAAAAATCAATTTGAGAGCCTCTGAGTTTAGGAAGAAGGCAGTCCCTGACCGAGATTACCCAGCACCTGAAGTCAATCAGAAACAAAGACCCTAGGGCAAACTAAAGCAGCTGTCACCCTTTTGCCTTAAGATCTCAGCCCTTTAAAAATGATCAAAACAGCAAAAAGAACTATAACCATGGACAACTTTTATGGAGAAAGAAAACAGACCTCAAATCCTGAAGTTCCTAAAAAACAAATCAACTGCAGATGAAGTTCCAAAGGGAGAGATGAGCTGATACCCATTTCACAAAGATTTTAAAAGAGTTAGAAGAAAAATGGGGAAAGGAAATGAGATCTTTGCAACAGGGTATGGAAAAGGAAAATAAAGTTCTTGTGTTTGTCTTGATAGGTAGACTACCAAATATTTTATTTTGTCTACAATAATTTTACATGGAATTGCTCCTTCTATGTCTTGCTGAAGGGCTTGTCAGTAATATATAAAAATGCTAATGATTTCTGTGGGTTTATTTCATATATATAAGTATATAATGTCATATGTTATTATATACTATATATTATATATCTTTGCTAAAGCTGTGAATTGTTGTCAGTATGGGCGATTTTCTAGGATTCTCTAAGCATATCACCATTTCATCTGCAAAGAACGATAGTTTTATTTCCTCTTTGCCTATTCTAATTCCTTTAATTTCTTTTTCTTTTCTTATAAGTAAAGCCAATATTTCTAGTATAATGTTGAACAATACTGGTGATAATGGGCATTTTTTCCCCTACCTTAAAGAGATATCCACTCTGTCTAAAAAAAATGAAGAAGCAAAAGAGAGATCTCACCATAGACAGCTCTTATTGAGAGAAAGAAGGGATGACCCCAGATCCTGAGGTTCCTTTAGACAAAATTCCAGAGGAAGTTATTAAGGACCATCACTGGTCCCTTTTTCAAAAGGCCTTTCTGGAAGATTGCATAAAGAACCTTAAAACAGAGCTAGAGGATAAACGGGAAAATAAACTGAAATCAGTGCAAGAAGGATATGATGCCCTGCAAAAGAGATATGAAAAAGACACCAATTTATTGAAAAATAAAATTAGTGAAGTGGAAAAAGAGTGCAATGAACCAAAAAAATTCAATTTGCCAGTTACAAAAGGAACTTAAAAAGGTAACTGAAGAAAACAATACTTTAAAAATAAGAATTGGACAAAGGCAAGTGAATGACTCAATAAGACTTCAAGAGTCAGTCAAACAAAAAAAAAATGAAAAATTAGAAGAAAATATGAAATATCTCCAAGGAAAAACAACTGACTTGGAAAATAGATCTAGGAGAGACAATCTAAGGATTGTTGGACTTCCTGAAAGCCAAGATGAAAAAAAAAGAATCTAAACATTATCTTCCAGGAAATCATGAAAGAAAACTGCCCTGAGATTGTAGAATCAGAAGGCAAAATCACCATTGAAAGAATTCACCAATCACCTCCTGAAAGAGACCCCAAATTTAAAACCCCAAGGAATATCGTGGCTAAATTTCAGGACTATAGCACCAAGGAAAAGATTCTCCTAGCAGCTAGAATTCAAATACCGAGGACCAATAATTAGAATCACACATGATCTGTCAGCCTCCACACTGAAGGATCAAAGGGCCTGGAACCAGATATTCCAAAAGGCAAAGGAACTTGGATTACAGCCAAGAATAACCTATCCAGGTAGAATGAGCATCATCCTCCAGGGAAGAAGATGGTCGTTCAATCTTATAGATGAATTTCACCTATTTGTAATGAAAAGACCAGATCTGAACAAAAAATTCGACATTCAAACACAGAACTCAAGAGACGCATAAAAAAGTAAACAGGAAAGGACTCTTGAAAACTTTATTTCTACCAGGGGATACTTAAAGTTTGGGGATATAATTAACTAGATATTACTTTGATAATATGAAGAGAACTAGTCGGGAAAAGGTTGTCATACTGGGGAAAACGGGGGAAGTGGTAAAATAAAAATCTAAAAAAAAGGAGGTAAAAACAAGATAAAATCTCCGGAAGAAGCAAAGAAAACCTAATATAATTGAGAGAAAGAGGGGGGGGAGATGAGCATTGTGTAAATCTTACTCTCATCAGGTTGGGTTCTAAAAGTGTGTATCAGACACTTGATTTCACATAGAAACTTGTCTGTTGCTAGAGGAAAGTGGGAGGGAAAGGAGGAAAGAAAGGATAAATTAATAGAAGGGAAAATAGAAGAATCAAGGGAAAGGAGTAAAAACAGGTGGAGGGGATCTAAAGGGTGGAGTATTGTTTGGGGGAAGAGGTCATCAAAAGCAAAGTACTGAGGAGGGGGGAAGGGAGAAAGGGGAAAGGAAAGGGGAAAACATTAACTTGGGTAAATAAGATGGCAGGAAATAAAGAATTAGTTATTCTAACTCTGAATGTGAATGGGATGAACTCTCCCATAAAGCGGAAGCAGATAGCAGACTGGATTAAAAACCAGAATCCCACAATATGTTGTCTACAAGAAACACATCTAAAACATAGTGACACATATAGGATAAAGGTAAAAGGCTGGAGCAGAACCTGTTATGCTTCAAGTGAACAAAAAGAAGCAGGGGTGGCAATCCTTATCTCAGATCAAGTAAAAGCCAAGATAGATATAATCAAAAGAGGTAAGGAAGGAAACTATATTTTATTAAAGGGTACCATAGATAATGTAGCAATATCAATACTAAATATATATGTACCAAGTACAATAGCACACAAATTCCTAGGGGAGAAATTAAGAGAGATGCAAGAAGAAATAGATAGCCAAACGATACGAGTGGGGGATCTCAACCTTGCTCTCTCAGAATTAGATAAATCAAACCACAAAATAAACAAGAAAGAAACTAGGGAGATAAACCAATTGTTAGAAAAGGTAGGTATGATAGATCTATGGAGAAAATTGAATGGAGACAGTAGGGAGTTTACTTTTTTCTCAGCAGTCCATGGAACTTATACAAAAATTGACCATGTGGTAGGGCATAAAAACCTCAAAATCAAATG
>JAJPUD010009261.1:18246-77259 GCA_023553655.1 Myrmecobius fasciatus | reverse complement strand
AGGAAAAGCTTGGGAAAAAAAAGTTTTTTTTGCAAACGTCAGTGTTGAAAGGTCACTCATATGTTTTGCAAATAAAAAGCTTTATAAAAAAAAAAGAAACCCCCCCCAAAAAAATAAAAAAAAAATAAACTGGTTTGATTGGATTTTTCTTGCACGGCATTATAATTGTAAAAATATATATGCATACATTAGATTTAACATATTTCTACCATGTTTAACATATATTGGACTACTTGCCATCCAGGGAAAGGTGTAGGGGAAGTGCGGGATGGAATTGGAACACAAGGTTTTACAAGGTCTACTATTGAAGAATTGTCTATGCATAAGTTTTGAAAAATAAAAAGCTTCAATTAAAACAAAATATTTTGCTTATGTATACTGCCTCCTCCAACCAGTGCTTCCTTCTGTTAGTATCCCCTTCCCATTCTCTGCCCCTCCTACTTTCCTGTAAGATAAGATAGATTTCTTTATCCAACTGTGTTATTCCCTTTTTGAACTAATTCTGAGGACAAAGTTTAGCCATTTCCTGCCACATCAATCCCTCCACTATACTACTCTTTTGTGTCTCTTATATAAGATAATTTATCACTTTACCATTCCTTTTTCCTTTTCCCCAATGCATGCATCTTTCTTACCTCTTAATTTAATTTTTTAGATATAATTCCATCATAGTCAGCTTTTACCTATGACCTTTCTACCCTAATAATGATAAAGTCATGAGTATTATCACATGTGGGAGTATAGATAGTTTAATCTTATTAAATCACTGAGAGTACAGGTTGCATTGTCCCAAAGGCAAGGTCTTTTGGGTTGATATTTTCAGAGACAGTTTTGGCGGATTTGTAAGTTTCCAGTTCTTCCAAGGCAATATAATATAGGAAAGAGTCATTGCTTCTATGGACTGTGCTCAAGTCTATGAGAAGCCATAAGTATTTGTGACTAGGCCCACTCTTGCTAATGCTCTTTTTAGACTTAGAAATGTGACCAGGAAATGCATATGGGCAGTGCAACAGATTCCTGCTCTCAGTGCCAACAAAGATTCTTTTTATATCTCCTTTTGGCCATTTGTCCAATTCTCTTACCATATGAGGGTTCACAACTTTGGAAGAAACTGTGGTGGGCAAATACTGTTGGCTTTCCAGGGGTGTTCTGTCCCTCATCCCAGTGTGACAGACATTGCTTACTGACCTTATAAGTAATCTTGGGCTGGAAAATTGTTTCATTCCCTCCTTTCATTGCTTATTTTGCTTCAGAATTCATTTTGAGGTGTTATTTTAATGTTGATTTTTGGGGGATTTGGGAAGGTTCAAGCAAGTCCTTGCTTTTACTCTGTCCTCTTGGCTCTACTCTCACTTCCTTGTTTTTGACACAGAATACTGGAGAGAATGCATAATGACCCAGAAAGTTGGAGAGATTCTTAAATGAGATACATAGTTATTCAAAGGAGTTTATTTTTATTAGTCAAACAAAGTAAAGAAAGTGGATGACAAAGGTCAATTGTTAAGACCAAGATAAGCAGTTGAATGGATAGACTTTGGAGCTAGCTGATTCATCTCAGTACTCTATTTTTGATAATAAATAGATATAGATGACAAACTGAACCCAGAGATGAATATGAAGATGTATTTGATATGGGAAATCATGTGATGCTTTTATTGACACACAATCTTCTCCTTGAAATAGAGGCCCTTAAAGGGATGGTCATGAGCATTCTTTGCATTATAGAACTGGCCATAGAAAATTATTCCTGTGTATATAGCCGTCTCTTCATATGACAATGTCATGCTCACATAACAGTATTTAGCATGTGGAACACTGGAACATATGCTTCCTTGTGTAGAATACAGATATAAATCTGGTCCTGATGTGAATATATGTAGTCCCACAATTCATATTCATTCCCTCATCTATGAATTGAGGATACTGGAATAGATAATCTCAAAAGTTCTTTTAACTCAAAATTTTACTGTTACTTCTGTGATTTTTTCTTTTCCTTATTCCTGAAAGACATTTACCTCTTCTCTTTACCATACTTCCCTCATAATCCATTCCTACTTTATACTGATTAAAACTTTGAAGGTAAAAATCCAGTCCTGTTTTCCTCTAGCTTTCAATGTTCCTACTCTTTTTTTCTTCCTGTTAGAATATGTTTCTATTTATGAACTTCGTATAGCTTTTGTCTTTTAAAATTCTCTATTACCATCAAGTTCTGTTTTATTTTATGCTTCTTAAAATGTGAATGATGTATTTCTTCCACTAGTTAGCAAATGGTTTTAGGATTGGGACTATTTCTTTTTTGTATCTTCTTGAGCACCCAATAGGGTGTTTTATACACTATTGTTGTTCTGTTGTTTTGAGTCAGGTTTTGACTCTTCATGATTCCATTTGGGCTTTTCTTGGTAAAGGAAATGCAGTGGTTTTCCATTTCCTTCTCCAGCTCGTTTTATAGATGAGGCAAATCTGTGTTAAGTGACTTGCCCAGGGTCACACAGCTAGCAAGTGTGTAAGGCCAAATTTGAATTCAGGTCTTTCAGATTCTAGGGCTAGTGCCTTATTCATGGTGACACCTAGTGTACACCTGCCTTATTGTGTTGTGGAAATATGTTAAATATCTCTTCATTTGAATTGACACAGTTTGATTGTCAAAGTCCTTCAAAATTTTGCTCCTTATTTTTCTGTCTTTTTCTCCCCACTGTTTTCTTACTTTAACCCTGAAGGAAAATAAGTTTGGAGTTGTAGTGGTAGTTGAAGAGAGACTAATGAGAGATATTGAGTAGAAGTATCTAGGTTCATTGTTTTCTCTTTGAGCACTGTATGTAATTGGGAACTCTCTAGCTATTTGCCATAGCTTGTCACTGCCTCATGAGTTTTTGTATCTTAACTGATTTATTTCTATATTGATGAACTCTGTATTTGTGAGGACCCAGGAATACCTCCCTTCTTCTGAATTTCAACTGTTCTCTGTTTTTTTGAAAGAAGCACATTAAGAATATGTTCCTTTGAACACATACTATTTAATGTAAAATATGTTAATATAACAACATATATTATACATGCTATTAATATCACATGTAAATATATGATATAATGTTCCTTTGAACATGTAATTAACCCTTTGAATCAAGCCAAAACACAGAAACCTGAATTCTCATCTTTTTTCTGCTATTAATTTATTGTGTACTATCAGACAAATTATTTTTTTTTCCTCTGGATGTCAGTTTCTTTTTAGGTAAAATCAGAGGATAGTGATTTTCTCTAAGTTGCCTATGAACTGGAACACTCTAGGATTCCAGAGTATATTTCCTATGAGGAACTTGACATAGGATCTTATATTAATAAATATTAAAGTTTTAATTTGGCCTTCATATAACTGCTACCTAATGTCACTACATAGGAAAAAAGTATAGCCAACATACTTATTTTATATAAGACAATGAGATAAGTTTCAGATTTTCAAAATAAACATGGTTATGTAATTTGAAGTGATGAAATCTTTTCCCCATCTTACTTGCTTAGTTTTAGTCCCTTAATTCAGAAGAGTTGGCACTTTAAAAAAAGTCTTTTTGGCAACTTTTCAAGGACTTGCCAATTCTTTTGTTCCTTTTTTCCCCCCTTTCTTTGGATTGAGCCAACATCAGCAGCTATAGGCATAATCCACAATGAAAATAGCCAATGGAAAATGTCAAGGGAAATGAAGGTAGCCAACAAGCATGTGTCTGTAAACATTAGGGAAAAAGCTCACATATTTATGGCAGGATGAAGTGTAAGGTTATGAAAGGAAATGAACATTGAAAGATATTTTGTAAATAAATATTTAGACTTTTTGATATTTTTAGAAATGAATGAAAATAGTTTGCTATGTATTTCTTTTAAAGGCAGTACAGAAAATCTAGATGTGAAAGAATTCCTATTTTTCTCCAATATTTATTATTTGCCATTGTATTTCCTTTGTCAATTTATTTATCAGTAAATATCTTATTCACATTGCATTTCCTCTATTAATTTATTATTGTCAAAAATGCTTGCCCTCCACTTTTTCCCTTTTAGGATTTTATTTATCTGAACTATTTCAGTGGCTTAAGAATGTCTATAATTGCCCCTTTGAGACAATGAATTTAATTTGAAATGTCAACCAGAAAATGTTATTGGGAAATGGTAAGGTATTCCTTTATATTCTGTGAACTTTATAATATGCACAGACTGAAGTATTTGGTACATTTTATGTAGGAGCAGTAGATAGATAATTAAATCATGCCAATTTTTAATTTGCAAAATAGCTATGTTATACCTAATTTAATATTCATTTATCCCAATCCTTAGAAGGCTGTCAACTATGCAATATACTCAAGTCAAATTTTCTTTTCTCAGTTCATAAAAATTATATTAAATAACATAATTATTCTGAAAGACATTATGATCAAATGTACTGGAATTTTTGGTTCCATATGTAATGTTAATGTTTTCATCTTATTCATGTCATTGTTCCATCTTGTCTTTTTCTGATATGCTTTTGGTCCATTGAATCTTGGCATTGCAAATGATTGTTTTGCTCCCTAAAATTCTAATCCATTAGATAGGAAATGAGGTGTTTCAATGTGTAGGATAAGATAACAATCTATATTGCTGGGCTTGAATTCAGCTCAACTTAAAAGGTTTTTTTAAGTGGCTACTACTATACGTTAATTGGCTACCTGGAAATAAAAAGACCAAAATTTAAATTTAAATTTAAAAATAGTCTGTGTACTTAAGAAATTTTTAATCTTTTCGAGTATAGAATAAATACATTTAAAAGTAAATACAGGGGCAGCTAGTTGGCTCAGTGGATAGAGCACCAGCCCTGAACTCAGGAAGACCTGAGTTCAAATCTGGTCTCAGACACTTAACACTTCCTAGCTGGGTGACCCTGGGCAAGTCACTTAATCCCAATTGCCTCAGGAAAAAAAAAGTAAATACAAAAGAATTTGAGGATGGAGAGAACACTAACAAATACTGGAATTATGAAAGCTTTGATGGAGTTGAAATGATAGTTAAATCAGTCACATAAATATACAGTCAGTCTGTAAACATATATTTAATACCTACTAGCTGCTAAGCGTTGTGCTAAATGCTAAGAGTACGTAGAAAAGTAAGAAAGTTCTTGTAAGGAACTCAGTATCTAATGGACGAAACAATATGCAATCAACCATGTACAAAAAAGCTATATGTTAGAAATTTATATATATATATATATATATGCGCACACAGATAAAAATAATTTGTGTGCATGTGTTTATGTAATAATCAACAGAAGAAAAGCACTAGAATTAAGTGTTAGCAAATGAAGTCTTCCTATAGAAGGTCAGTTTTGGCTAGAACTTGAAGGAAGTCAGGAGGCACAGATGAGGAAGCAGAACATTACAAGAATAGGTTACAGCTAATGAAATTGTTGAGAACATTACAAGAATAGATTACAGCTAATGAAAATGTTGAGAGTTGGAAGATGAAGTGCTCCTTTTTGAGCAAAAGTAACATAATAAAATCAGAATGTTACTTTCACAACTGTCCTACTTGTCTGTGCTTTCTTCTGGCCTTTCTGTTCTCTTCTGTTTATTTTAAAACAATGTTTTAGTAATGAATTCAGAGGCATTCAAGAATCTATTTTAAGAACCTAATCTAAGGACTGAAATTACAAAAATGAGATTAAGGGCAAATCTTGATTTCAAGGAACTTTACATTCTAATGGGGTTGGTGTTGGGGGACATGATATTCAGTCAGCTAAATACAATATAACTTGAGTATGGAGAGAACATTGACAATCAAAGGATCCACCATTTAAGGAGAACACCCAGAAAATTTATTTTATCATTTTTTATCAGCTGCTTTCCCAGACTTCATGATCTCTGGAAAGTCATCATTCCACATAATGGAATCAATTTAGAAACTCTCATCTCTTCAGATTATTTCCCACCTGAAATATAGGCTTCATGCCCCATTGGGTAATCTCCTTCCATCTCATATCAGATTCTTTTATATGTTGTTTCCTTTGTTAGACTGAGCTCCTTGAGGTCAGGGACTCTTTTATGTTTTTCTTTGTATCGTCAGCACTTAGTATATTCCCTAGTATATATAGTTAACATTGATAAATGTTTATTAAAATATTTATTGATCAAGAAAGGATTCCTATAGGAAGAAATACTTGAACTGAAGCTGGAATGAAGCCTGAGATTTTAAGAGATAGAGGTGAGGAAGGAGTGCATTCTAGGCCTGTATGATACCCATATTTTGTTTATAGGCACAGGCATACAAAGTTTGAGGAAAAACAGGGATCAAGCTAGAATGGGGCCAGTTTTCCCTACCAACTTTAGATAATCATCCATATAGTAAGCCAGACAACCAAGATGAGGTATCAAGGCACCTTGAAGGAGAGATAGGAAGCATCATTGCCGAGTCAAAACAACCCATAATCAACACCTTTACTACTATTTTCCTTTAGTCCCCAATAGATGTAAACTGGGACCCTAAATCTAAGAGCCCTGTGAATAGCATTATTTCCTGGGATTATTCTTTGTGGTGAAATGCAGTCTTTTAACTGTTGTATCAGATGCCATACTAGAAAGTTCTTGCTATGAAAGTCAAAGGCATTGCCTCCCTCATTCTCCATTCACTTTTTGTCTTCCTTTTTGTGGTTATTTTCCCCACTAGATTGTAAGTTCCTTTAGGGTATTTCTAGTGCTTATCACAATTGCCCATGATAGGCATTTAATAAATGTTTATTGTATTGTGAATAGTTCAATATCACAAGCTGATATTAATTTTTCGATGCAAATGGCATTTAAAAAAGAGGCATTCCTTTCTACTTTACTGCTGTATCCTAAGAATCATGGGGAAATTGACATGCACTTGAAACTTTTTGTGTATGTTGTGTCCTCTATTAGACCATGAACTATTTGAGAGCAGGAAATACTTTATTTTTGTATTTGTATCCCTGGTTTTTCACTAAGTGCTTTACAGAAAGAACCATTTAATAAATTCTTTTTTAAAGAAAATAAATTCCTTTCATTCATTCATGAAGGTTAGTAATTATTTACTCCATTATTCTTCACACCTTAATTCTCATTCTTCAGACTTATTTCTCCATTATTCTGCACAGCCTTCTGTGGGGATTCAAAAAGCTATCTTTGCCACTATAATCCTCCTTCTCATTCAGAGAGATATTTTTGTCTTTATTGCCATGTTAACCTCAAAGATTCTTTCTTTTTTAAAATTTACATAAATAGGTTTTTGAAAATTTTTATTAAAGTTTTTTATTTTCAAAACATACGCATAGATAATTTTCAACATTCATCCTTGTAAAATTTTGAGTTCCAAATTTTTTCCCTTCCTTCTTCCCAACCCCTTCCCTAGATGGCAAGTAATCCAATATATGTAAAACATGTGCAATTCTATACATATTTCCACAAGCATCATGCTACACAAGGAAAATTAGATCAAAAAGGAAAAAAGTGAGAAAGAAAACAAAATGTAAGCAAACAGCAACAAAAAAGTGAAAATACTGTGTTGTGATCCACACTCAGTCCCCACGGTCTTTTCTTTGGGTGTAGATGGCTCTCTTCTTCAGAAGTCTCTTAGAAATGGCTTGAATCATCTCATGAAAAAAGCCATGTCCATCAGAAGTGATCATTGTATAATCTTGTTGCTGTGTACAATGTTTTCCTGGTTGTACTCATTTCCCTTAGCATCAGTTCAGACCTGGTAAATTTTTCCATGTCTCTCTGAAATCATCCTGCTGATTGTTTCTTATAGAACAATAATATTCCATTTCATTCACATACCATAACTTATTCAGCCATCTCCAATTGCTAGGCATCTACTTAGCTTCCAATTTCTTGCCACTACAAAAAGGGCTGCTACAAACATTTTTGTACATGTGAATCCCTTTCCATACTTTAGGATCTCTTTGGGATATAAACCCAATTGAGACATTGCTGGATCAAAAGGTTTCCACATTTTGATAGCCCTTTGGGCATAGTTCAAAATTGCTCTTCAGAATGGTTATAGAAGTTCATAACTCCACCAACAATGTATTAGTGTCCTAGTTTTTCCCACATCTCCAACATTCAACATTATCTTTTCCTGTCATTTTAGCCAATCTGAGAGGTGTGTAGTGGTACCTCAGAGTTGTCTTAATTTGCATTTTTCTGATCAATAATGATTTAGAGCACCTTTTCATATGACAAGAAATGGTTTAAATTTCTTAATCTGAAAATTCTGTTTATATCCTTTGACCATTTACCATTATAAATTCAAGTCAATTCTTTATACATTTTAGAAATGAGGTTTTTATCAGAACCCTTGGATGTAAAAAAATTTTCCCCAGCTTATTACTTCCCTTCTAAACTTATCTGCATTGGTTTTGTAGGCACAAAACCTTTTAGCTTAATATAATAAAAATTATCCATTTTGCATTCCAAAATGTACTCTAATTCTTCTTTGGCCACAAATTCCTTTCTTCTCCAGATAGGTAGCTTTGTCATTTTATTATATTATCTCGGCCTACCCATGAGCACTTGATATTTTTCCAATTGATTATATCTGAATTTATTTGTGTGGAAAGTGTTTTATAACTGTGTTCATATAGACTTTATCTTGGCAGGTAGACCCCCAAATATTTTATATTATATTATCAACAGTAATTTTAAATGGAATTTCTATTTATGTTTCTTGCTGCTTGACTTGGTTGGTAACATAAAAATGCTAATGATTTATATGGACTTATTTTGTATCATGCAGTTTTGCTAAAGTTGTGAATTGTTTGTAACAGTTTTTAAAATTGATTTTCTAGGATTCTTTAAGTATACTATCATATCACCTGCAAAAAAGTGATCATTAATTTATTTTTCTTCTCATGGCTAAAACTAATATTTCTAATATAATATTCATAATGGCAATAGGGGGGAACCTTGTTTCATCCCTGATTTTATTGGGAATGGTTCTAGTTTAGCTCCATTACATATGAGGCTTGCTGATGGTTTAAATAGATACTACTGATCATTTTAAGGAAAAATCCACTAATTCATATTCTCTCTAGTGTTTTTAATAGGAATGGGTGGTAGATTTTGTCAAGTGCTTTTTCTGCAAGTATTGAAATAATCATGATTTTGTTAGTTTCATTACTTATATATTCAGTTATGCTAATAGTTTTCCTAATATTGAACCAGCACTGCATTCTTGGTGTAAATCCTACTTGGTCATGACGTATTACCCTGGTGATAGCGTGCTGTAATCTCTTTGCTAATATTTTATTTAAGATTTTGGCATCATTATTCATTAGGGAAACTGGTCTATAATTTTCTCTCTTTTGATTTAACCTTGTGTAGGTGTCAGCACCATCTGTGTCATAAAAGGAATTTGGTAGGTCTCCTTTTCCCCCTATTTTTTCCCTATTTTCCCAAATATGAATAGTATTGAAATTAATTGTTCTTTAAATGTTTGGTAGAATTCACTTGTAAATCCATCTCTCCCTGGAGATTTTTTCTTAGGGAGTTGCTGAATACTTTGTTCAATTTCTTTTTCTAAAATGGAACTATTTAAGTAATTTATTTCCTCCTCTGTTAATCTGGACAATCTATATTTTTGTAAGTATTCATCCATTTCATTTAGATTATCAGATTTATTGGCACCTATTGGACAAAATAGTTCCAATTGTTGCACTAATATCCTCTTCATTGGTGGAAAGTTCATTCTTTTCAGTTTTAATACTAACAATTTGATTTTCTTCTTTTCTTTTTCTTATCAAATTAACTAAAGATTTATCTATTTTGTTGGATTTTTTATAAAGGCAACTCTTAATTTTGTTTATCAATTCAATAGTTTTCTTACTTGAAATTTTATTAATTTCCCCTTTTATTTTCAGAATTTCAAATTTGATTATTTAATTGGGAGTTTTTAATTTGTTCTTTTTCTAGCCTTTTTAATTGCATGCACAATTCATTGATCTTCTCTTTCTTTATTTTATGCAAGTAAGCATCTAGAGATATAAAACTTCCCCTAAGAACTGCTTTAGCTGTATCCCATCAATTTTGATATGTTGTCTTATTATAGTCATTCTCTTGGATGAAATCATTAATTGCGTCTATGATTTGTTGTTTCACTCACTCATTCTTCAGGATTAGATTATTTAGTTTCCAAATTATTTTTGGTCTATTTTTCTCTAGCCCTTTATTACATGTAACTTTTATTCCATCATGATCTGTAAAAATGCATTTACTACTTCTGCTTTTCTGTATTTGATTTTGAGGGGGTTATGCTCTAATATATTGTATATGGTCAATTTTGTGTAGGTTCCATGTAACAGCAAGAAAAAAGTATTTTCCTTTCTGTCTCCATTTAATTTCTTCGAAAGACCTATCATACCTAACTTTTCTAAAATTCTGTTTGCCTCCTTAATTTCTTTCTTATTTATTTTGTGATTTTATTTATCTAGTTCTGAGAGAGCAAGGTTGAGATTGCCCACTAGTATAGTTTTGCTGTCTGATTCTTCTTGCAGCTTTCTTAACTTCTCCTCTAGAAATTTGAATGCTGTACCACTTGGTACATATATGTTTAGTATTGATATTATTTCATTATCTATGGTATCTTTTAGCAAAATATGGTTTTCTTCCTTATCTCTTTTAATTAGATCTATTTTTGCTTTTGCTTGATCTGAGATCAGGATTACTGTCCCTGCTTTTTTTAGTTAAACTGAAGCATAATAGATTGTGCTCTAGCCTTTTACCTTTATTCTGTATTTATCAGTCTGTTTTAAATGTATTTCTTGTAAACATCATATTGTAGGATTCTGGCTTTCAATCCAGTCTGTGATTCATTTGATGGGAGAATTCATTCCATTCACATTCACAGTTAAAATTACTATGTATTTCCAGCCACCTTATTTTCCCTAAGTTATACTTTTCTCCTCCTTTTCCCTCTTTCCCTCCTCCCCAGTAGATTGCTTCTAATAACTGCCTCCCTCAAACAGCCTTCCCCTTTTACAGCCTCTTCCCTTATCTTATTCCTTTCTCCTCTACTTCTATTCTACCTTCTATTAGCCTCCCCCTTTCATTTTCTCTTTCTTCTCCTATTTCCCTATATGGTGAGACAAGTTTGTTTGTGATGCTAAATGTGTCTATTATTCTGTCTTTGAGCCAAATCCAGTGAGAGTAAAGTTCACATAATGCTCATTCCCCTTTCCTTCTTTCCCTATATTGTAATAGGTCTTTTTTTTTTCTCTTCATGAGATGTAATTTTACCTCCATTTTCCTATTCTTCCAGTATAATCCCCTTTACATCTCTAGTTTCTTTTTTATATCATTACAATAAAATCACATTATATCTTATACCCTCTAAGAGATACTGTTCTCAAGATTTAAACATTTCATATTCCCATGTAGGGATGTAAACTTTTTAACTTTTAAATGAAACAGTTTTTTTTTTCCTTTTTACCTTTGCCTTTCAGAATATCAGCTACAAAGCCCATAGGTTCTTTAAAGTGGAATTTGCTAAATCCTGAATAATCTTGATTGTAGCTCCCTGATATTTGAATTGTTTCTTTCTGGCTACTGGCAATATTTTCTCTTTGATCGGAAAATTGTGAAATTTAGCTTTGATATTCCTTGGAGTTTTCATTTTGGGATCTTTTTTCAGGAGGTGATCGGTGAATTCTTTCAATGGCTATTTTATTTACACATTACTTTATGAATCATGTTGGAAGAGAAAAATCAGAGCAAAAAGGAAAAACCATGGGAGAGGTAAAAAAAAAAAACAGAAAAAAGAAGTGAACATAACATATGTTGATTTATGTTCAGTCTCCTTAAATCTTTTTCTTTATGCATTTTCTATCCAGAGTCTATAGACATTTTTTTGGATCACTGAACTGCTGAGAAGTAAGTACCAAGCCTTTTATGATTGATCATCACACATTCTTGCTGTTATTATATACAGTGTTTTCCTGGTTCTGCTCATTTTACCCAGCATCAGTTTTTGTAAATCTTTCCAGGCATTCCTAAAATCAGGTTGTCCTTCATATTTTATAGAACAACAATATTGCATTACTTTTATGTGCCACTTCATGTTCAGCTCATCACTTGGGGAATGGCTGAACTTGCAGTGGCACATGAAAGTAATGCTGAATGAAACAAGTAGAAAATATATGCTATGTTTACTTCTTTTTGTTTTTTTTTTACCTCTCCCATGGTTTTTTTTCTTTTCCTCTGATTTTTTTTTTCCAACATGATTCATAAAGTAATGTGTATTAAAAAGAACTAAACTGGGGCAGCTATGTAGTGCAATGGATAGAGCACTAGCCATGTAGTCAGGAGGACCTGAGTTCAAATCTGGCTTTAGACACTTCATACTTCCTAGCTGTGTGACCCTGGGTTAGTCACTTGACCCCAGTTGCCTCAGCAATAAATAAATTAAAAAAATACTACAATAAAAAAATAAAATAAAAGAGAAAAGAAAATAGGGAAAAGAAATGGGAACTTTGCAAGAGAGTTTAGAAAAGGAAACAGAAATTATCTAAAGAAAAATCCTTTAAAAATAGAATTAGCAAAATGGAAAAAGCATATAATTCCATACAAAATAAATTTGATGAAATGGAAAAAGAAACCAACTCACTGAAATTCAAAATTTATGAAATGGAAAAAAAGAATTCAATGAACAAAACAACTCATTTAAAAGTTCATTTGGCTGGTTCTATAAAATAATGATGTAGGAGTTTGTTATAACACTGAACAAGTAGATCAACTTAGGTAGAATTGTCATTTTTGTTATATTAACACGACCTTGCCATAACAAGTGATGTTTTTCCAAATTTTTGTATCTGATTTTATTTGTATGAAAAGTGTTTTGTAATTGTGTTCATATAGTTCCTGAGTTTGTCTTGGCAGGTAGATACCCAAGTATTCTTTTTTGTCTACAGTAATTTTAAATTGATTTTCTCTTTCTATTTCTTGCTGATGAACTTTGTCTGTAATATATAGAAATGCTGATGATTTGTGTGCGTTTATTTTATATTCTCAACCTTTTTAAAAGCTCTGAATTGTTTCCAGTAAGTTTTTGGATAATTTTCTAGAATTCTCTAAGTATGTCATCATATCATCTACAAAGAATGATAGTTTTATTTCCTCATTACCTATTCTAATACCTTTCATTTCTTTTTTTTTTATTGTTTAAGCCAACATTTCTAGTACAATGTTGAATAATAGTGGTGATAATGGGTATCCTTATTTCACCCCTTATGTTATGGGAAATGTGTCCAGTTTCTCTGCATTATACATTATTCTTAGTGTAGGTTTCAGATAGATACTGCTTATTTTTACGGGAAGCTCCTTTATCTCTATATTCTCTAGTGTTTTTAATAGGAATGGGTGCTGTATTTTGTCAAAAATTCTGTATCTATTGAGATTTTCATATAATTTCTGTTTTTTTATTGATACGGTTGATTATGGTAATAATTTTCTGGATATTGAAACAGCCCTGCATTCTGGTATAAATCTTACTTGGTCATAGTATATTATATTGCCAATAAGTTGATATAATCTCTTTTTTAATTAAAGCTTTTTATTTTATAACATATGTATGGGTAGTTCCTCAGCATTGATCTTTACAAAGCTTTCCGTTACAAATTTTACCCCCAGTCCCCTCCCCTCCCCTAGATGTCAGGAAGCCTGCTATTGTGCCTTAGTTACAGTCCTCAACTGAGGCTCTATATTCAGGTCCACCTATGTCAGTCCATCCTTTTATCTATCTGAGATGCTGTGATTAGTAAGCCTTTCTCTTTTTTTGGTTGGTTGTTTATTTCTTTTTTTAATGGGCGAATCAGCAATACCTTTTTTGTATTTTTCATGAAAGCTTTTTATTTTCAAAACATATGCATAGATAATTTTCAGCATTTACCCTTGCAAAACCTTGTGTTTCAAAATTTTTTCCCACCCTTTTTCTTACTCCCTCCCCTAGATGGCAAGTAATCCAATATGTTTAACATGTATAATTCTTCTATACATATTTCCAAAATCATTGTGCTGCACAAGAGCAATCATATCAAAAAGGGAAAAAAGACAAAAAAAACCCCCAAAAATCAAGTAAACAAGAAAAAAAGTGAAAATGCTATGTTACAATCCACACTCAGTCAACACAATTCTCTGAGTGTAGATGGCTCTCTTTATTGCAAGACCATTTGCACTGGCCTGAATCATCTCATTGTTGAAAAGAACCATGTCATCAGAATTGACTATCACCTATTCTTCTTGTTGCTCTGTATAATGTTCTCTTGATTCTACTCACTTCACTTAGCATCAGTTCATGTAAGTCTCTCCAGGCCTCTCTGAAATCATCCTGCTAATTGTTTCTTACAGAACAATAATATTCCATAACATTCATATACCATAACTTATTCAGCCATTCCCCAACTGATGGGCATCCACTCAATTTCCAGTTTCTTGCCACTATAAAAAGGGCTGCCACAAATATTTTTGTACATGTGGGTTCTTTTCCCTTTTTTATGAGCTCTAGGATATAGACCCAATAAAGACAATACTAAATCAAAGGGCATGCATAGTTCCAAATTGCTCTCCAGAATGGGTGAATCACTTCACAACTCCACCAACAATGTATTAGTGCCTCATTTTTCCCACATCCCCTCCAACATTCATCATCTTTTTCAGTAATTGTAACCAATATGAGAGGTAAGTAGTGGTTCCTCAGAGTTGTCTTGATTTGCATTTTTCTGATCAATAATGATTTAGAGCATTTTTTCGAATGACTAGAAATGGTTTAAATTTCTTCGTCTGAAAATTATTCATATCCTTTGGCTGTTTGTCAATTGGAGAATGGCTTGAATTCTTATACATTTGAATCAATTCTCTGTATATTTTAGAAATGAGACCTTTATCAGAACCCTTAGATATAAAATTCCCCCCCCCCCCAAAGTTCTTTGCTTTTCTTTTGTTCTTTTTTTTATTGGTTTTGTTTGCACAAAAACTTTTTAATTTAATATAATCAAAATTATCCATTTTCTCATGCAAAGTATGATTAGAGTTCTGCTCATTTAGCTTTCTTAGACAATGAGTATAAAAGTTACAAAGCTTAGTATTTAGGTCATGTCAGACAATGGCTATGAAACTTTCTTTCTTCTGGGATATACCAGAAGATAGCAGATTTCTAGAATTAGATCTTTTCTTTGAACTCTTTTTCATTCTTTTCTGTTTCCTGCAAATTAGTCATTTCAATTGTTTTTCACCAAATGGCCATAGTATGATATAAGCAGAAAGTTTAATAACCTCTGAAAAAAATCTCATTTTTACTTCCTCTGATGGAAAAGAAACTGAATTATATAGAGATGAGGATATTGGCATGCATCCCCCAATCCCACTTATTATATTCTTCTCTTCTATGCAAGTAGAACAGTTCTGCTGGCTAGAAAAAGTTGAAAAGATTATTGAACTTTGTCCCATTTCATGTCACCAACACATCACAACCTCCTTTCTACTTTGTCTTTCTGAATAATTGTAGCAGATAGGAAAGATAACTTTGTAAGAAAACAAAATTAAATGGATTAGATTACTTTTTGAGAGCAGCAGGACTGATACTATTTGAGTTTATTTTAGATTATCAAGAGAAAAATAAGGTTTAAAAAGCATTTAAGGAAATGCTTGACTTAGGAAAAATGTATATATAGATTATCATTTGGGTCAATGTGGAAGAGCATGTGAAAAAGAAGTCATTTGTAGAGTATGGAATCTTATGATCGGAAGTCACTAAAACATTCATTACTTTAGACCCTACCTAATATATGAACTTTTTCTGTATAGGATCATTCAGGTTCTATTTGAAAAGATATCCAGTTATGGGGAATTTATTATTCTACCCGCCTCCCAGTTCTGATCTTTTCATCAGGAAATCTTGGAAGTCCTTTATTTCATTAAAGATCCATTTCCCTCTTGTAACATTTTACTCAGTTTTGCTTGCTAAGTTATTCTTGGCTGTAAGCCCTTATCTTCTGCCTTGTGGAATAGCATATTCCAAATTCTTGTGGTGGCAGCTAAATAGTATTTGATTAGTATGATTATGACTTCTTAGTATTTAATTCCTTTCTTGTTGCTTATAGTATTTTAGTATTTATATTCTATGTATCTGTTATAGCATTTTTCTTTAAACTTTATATTCTAGTTTTTGGTTATGGTGTTCCTAAGTTTTCATTTTGAGGTTTCTTCAGGAGGTAACTGGTAGATTCTTAAAATTGTCAATTATCCTATGATTTTAAGATCTCGGTGTTTTCTTTCTTTCCTTTGTTTTTCATTTCACAAGTTGTTTTTATGTTTATTTATATAATCATATATTTTTGTTGTTTTATTGAAGATTGAAACTGCATTCCTTGTATAAATCTCACCTGACCATAGTATATAATCTTTGTGGTAAATTGTTTTAATCTCCTTGCTGTTAGTTGTTCAGTCATTTTTCAATCATCTCTATTACTTGGTGACCCCATTTGGGGTTTTCCTGGCAAGGACTAATTTGCCATTTTCTTCTCTGGCTCATTTTATAGGTAAGGAACTAAAGCAACAGTGACTTGCCCAGAATCACACAGCTTGTGTCTGAGATCATATTTGATATCAGGAAGCGTCTTTATGACTCTAATCCAGGCACTCTATTCACTATACTACCTCAATGCCTTAATATTCTATATCTCTGTGCTAGTGTTTTATTTATGTTTTGAATCTATATTCATTAATGAAATTGGGATGTAGTTTTTTTTCTTGTTTTTGCTCTCTCTACTTTAGATATCAAAACCATATTTTTATAATAGAAGGAATTTTGTAGGATTCCTTTTCCTACTAGTGTGCAAGAAATTAGGGCTTGACCCACACTTAACACCACATACCAAGATAAGATCTAAATGGGTTCATGATCTAGATATAAAGAGTGATATTATAAGCAAATTAGAGGAACATAGGATAGTTTACCTCTCAGACCTGTGGAGGTGGAATAAATTTATGTCCAAAGAAGAACTGGAGCTCATTATTAATCAGAAAATAAATAATTTTGATTATATTAAGTTAAAAAGTTTCTATACAAACAAAACTAATGCAGACAAGATTAGGAGGGAAGCATCAAATTGGGAAATCATTTTTACATTTAAGGGTTCAGATAAAGGCCTCATTTCTAAAATATCTAGAGAATTGTTTTTTTAATTTATATTTATTTATATTTATATTTATAAGAATTTCATATTTATAAGAATTCAAGCCACTCTCCAATAGATAAATGGTGAACGGATAGGAACAGACAATTTTCAGATGATGAAATTAAAACTATTTCAAGTCATATGAAAAGGTGTTCCAAATCACTATTGATCAGAGAAATGCAAATTAAGACGACTCTGAGATACCACTACACACCTGTCAGATTGGCTAGGATGGCAAGAAAAGATAATGATAAATGTTAGAGGGGATGTGAGAAAACTGGGACGCTGATACATTGTTGGTGGAACTGTAAACGGATCCAGCCATTCTGGAGAACAATTTGGAACTATGCTCAAAGAGTTATCAAACTGTGCATACCCTTTGACCCAGCAGTGTTTCTATTGGGCTTATATCCCAAAGAGATCTTAAAGGAAGGAAAGGGCCCCACATTTGCAATAATGTTTGTGGCAGCACTTTTTGTAGTGGCTAGAAAATGGAAACTGAATGGATGTCCATCAATTGCAGAATGCCTGAACAAATTATGGTATATGAATATTATGGTATATTATTGTTCTGTGACAAACGACCAGCAGGATGATTTCAGAGAGGCCTGGAGAGACTTGTATGAACTGATGCTGAGTGAAATGAGCAGAACCAGGAGATCATTGTACATGGCAACAACAATACTATATGATGATCAATTCTGATGGACATGGCTCTCTTCAACAATGAAATGTCTCAAACCAGTTCCAATTGTTCAGTGAAGAAAGCCGTATACACCCAGAGAGAGGGATATGAAATGTGGACCACAACATAACATTTTCATGGTCTCTATCGATGTTTGCTTGCATTGGGTTTCCTTTCTCTGATTTTTTTTTGTTCATGTAGATACGATTGTTCTTGTACAACAAAGATAAGTGTGGAAACATACATACATATATTTGACTTTTCAAGTATTTTAATATAATTAACATGTAGTGGACTTCCTGCCATCTAGGAGAGGGGAGGGGACTAGAGGGATAATTTGTAATGGAAAGCTTTCTAAGGATCAATGTTGAGGAACTACCCATACATATGTTATGCAAATAAAAAGCTTTAATAAAAAAAATTTAAAAAGGATTCCTTTTCCTAATTTTTCAAATAATATTTATGTACTATTGGAATAATTGTTCTTCATATGCTTGGTAGGATTCACTTATAAATCATTTGATCTTTGGGATTTTTTGTTTTGGAGCTCTTTGATGGCTTGTTCAATTTCATTTTCTGAGAAAGGGTTGTTTTGTTATTTTATTTAATTTTTCCTTAATCTGGCTGATTTATATTTTTGTAAATATTTACCCATATCACTTAGATTGTTAGTTTTATTGACAAGTAGTTTGGCAAGATAGTTCCTAATAATTGTTTTAATTTCATCTTTATTGGTTGTGCATTCATTCTTTTAATTTTTGATACTAATAATTTGGTTTTCTTCTTTTTCTAAATATAATTAAACAGTGAATTATCTATTTTGTTTTTTTCATAGACCAGCTCCTACTTTCCTTAGTTAAATGGATTTTTTTTGAAAATTTCAGTTTTATTAATCTCTTGTTTGATTTTCAGGATTTCTATTTTTGTATTTAATTGGAGATTTAAAATTTTTTCTTTTCTAGTATTTTTAGTTGCATGATCAATTCACTGATCTGCTTTTCCTTTCTTAATCATATGAGGTTTAGAAGTGTGAATCTTCCCATAAGTACTTGGGCAGTTTTCTTTTAAGATTTTTTGAAATTTGATGTTAAGGCACCCCCCCCCTTACACACACACATAGACAGTGTCATGGTATTCATATTGTTTATCAATTTACAGTTATGTTTTCCTGAATGTTTTCCATGTCATTTGTTTTTGCTTTGAGATAATTGTATATTATATTATTTTTAGCTTTTTGAGGTTGTTTTAGTATTTCTTGCTATTTCATTGACTTCTGTTTGAGCAGCTCTGATTTTCAGTGGATTTATTGTTTGGGAAAGAGTTTTTATATCTTGGGTCAAGCTAATATTTCCCTTTCTATTCTTTCTTCCATATCTCCCATTTCCCCCCCCCCCCATTTTCCCCTCGTGTTCTCATGTCATATGCAAAAAAGATTTTTAATTTTTTTTTAATTCTTGCTTCACTTTTTCTATTAGTGAGTTATTATGAGTCCAGGAGTTGGCTGGTATGGATTTGAGACTTCATAGCTCTTCCCTGGGCACTGGAGTGTGAGTGCTCAGTGGACAGAGTGTTCCTAAATCATTCCCTTCTCAAGAATATGTAGTTCTCCCTATCTTTTTTCCTATGCACGGCTGAGCTGGACAAAGGGCTCATTTTGACTTTCTCTGGATTTCCTTTTTAATATTAAGTCTGGTGCATTTTCTAGACATGTTAGGAGAGTTTTATTTAGAGGGAACTCAATAAACTCTACAATCTTGACCCCTCAAAAACATTTAAAAATGTTTTTTATTGGTATCTTTCATTTTTGCTTTGTTAAAGTTTCTGTCTGTATTCTTCTCTCATGGTCTCCCAAAGAGCTATCCTAATAACAAAGAAAGAAATAAAAAGAGAGGCAAAGAAGAGGAAAGAAAGGAAACATAAGCAAAAATCAATAAAAACTTTGAAAACTTTTACAGTATTTGCCAATTCTGACACCTGTGAAATTTTCACTTCTGTGAAAGAGTTCAGAAAGACATTTATATTTCTTCTTTGAGTTCAAACTTCTTTTTTTTGTAATTTTGTCATTCATTTTTTTAATTTCTTTTTTGGGGAAGGAGGTTCTTACCATCAACATTGTTATAGTCATTCTAAGTACTGTTTTATTGGCTCAGCTTTTTTTACTTTACATCAGTTTATATGCATTTTCCCACATGTATTCATCATATTTATTATATCTTATAAGTCAATAATATTTCATTATTACATTCATATACTACAGTTTGTTGTCATTCTTTAATCAGTGGATATCTATAACAATTGTTTGTTGTATTTTTATTTTTACTACTACAAAAATATTGCTATAAATATTTTGGTCTAAATGAGGTGATTCAGACCAGTTCCAATGTTCTTAACATGAAGAAAGCACTCAGAGAGAGGACAGTGGCAACTGAATGTGGACCACATAGTATTTTCACTTTTTGTTGTTGCTTCCTTGCATTTTGTTTTCTTTCTCATTTTTTTTCCTTTTGAATCTTTTTCTTGTACAGCATGATATTTGTGGAAATATGTATAGAGGAATGGCACATGTTTAACATATCTTGGATTACTTGCAGACTGGGGCGAAGGAGAGAAAAATTAGAACACAGGGTTTTGTAGAGGTGAATGTGAAAAATTATCCATATATATATATTTTGAAAATAAAAAGGAAAAGTGACTGAAAAAAAATAAAATATAATTTAAAAAAGAAAGCATATTTTGGTCTATAAGAAAGTATTATTATTAGTAATAGTAGTTATTGATCTCTCTAAGGGATATGATAAGTGTCAAAGGGTTTGAATATTTTAGCTACTTACTTTACATAATTCCAAAATGCTTTTTGGAATGCTTATAGTTCAATTCACTAACAATGCATTAGTGCAAAGGCATTACATGTCCTTTCTTTTGTCAAGATAATTTTGGCAGTTTGCTAGATATAATATATAAGCTCATGGTTGTTTTGATTTGAACTTCTTTGTTAGTGATTTGTACCATTCTTTATTGTTTACAGTTTTTTGTGAACTATTTATTCATGTCATTTGATCATTTTTCTACTGGGGAATGGATTTTGGTCTCATGCATATCTATAGACAACTGATAAAAATTTATATCTTTATATCTAAGAAATTTGATACCAGGATTTTTTTCTTATTTGACCATTACCATTCCTATCTTAGATAAATTAATTTTGCTTGTGTAGGAGTTTTACAATTTTATGTAATCAATATTATGTCTTTTATCTTTTATAATTCCTTCTGTCTTTTATAATTGTTTTTAAATATGTAATTGTAGCTCCTTTTTTCCAAATGAGTTTTATCTTTTCTGTCTTTTGTTAAGATCCCCTTTAATCCTTCTGCTTTTTGGTTTGTGTTTTGCAGTTCTATCATATTTCTAGGTAATATTTCCACATATTTGATTTTTTTATTTTTTTGTGTAGTATTTGTAATAATTTTTTTGTATTTGAGATCTTTTTTCCTGTGTCTTTGAAAAAATGTTTAGCTTTAAATTTGATGTTAACTATATGAATATAACATGGACCTAAAAAACTGGAGAATTGTTAATTATGGCAAGGGCTAAGACAACATAATAAAAATGACAATACTGCCTAAATGAATTTTCTTTTTTGATGTTATACCAATCAAAATAACAAAGGATTGTTTTATAGAGCTGGAATAAATAATAATAGGATTCATTTGAAGGAACAAAAAGTCAAAAATCTCAAGGAAAGTAAATAAATGTGCGAATAAAGGGCCATTATTAGTAGATCTCAAACTACTAGAAAGCAGTAATCTTCATAATACTTGAAAAATTAGAGAAATGGATTAATAGAACAGATTAGTCATACAATATATAGAAGCAAATGAATGTAGCGTATATAGCATTTGATAAATATAGTGATTCCCTCTATTGGGATAAGGATTCATTATTTGATTTAAAAAAAAAAAACTGCTTAGAAAATTAGAAGACTCTCTTTGTCAGATTGGGTTTTCCCACCATGTGTACTAAGATAAGCTCTTTTCCCTTGCTTTTTACATATGCCAGGCCTGAATTCAGAAAGACATCTTCCTGAGTTCAAATCTTGTCTCATACACTTACTAGCTGTATGACTCTGGACAAGTCACTTAACACTGTTTATCTCAGTACCTCATTTGTAAAATGGCAAACCACTCCAGTTTCTTTGCAAAGAAAACTCATTGAGAGTTGGACACAACTGAAATGACTGATTATATATGGATACACATGAGTGTATGTGTGTGTGTGTATAAAGTCTCCACCTTAATTGGACCTGTATTGGTAATTAGTGACTGAAAATTCATTAGATTTAAATAAGAAAAATAACTTCTGTCATTCTCTCTCTTCAGAATACCTTACTTGAGATTCAGGTAAACCTCTTAAATCTTTTTGGGTGGGGAGAGACTAGCACCAGCAATGGTGACTCTGTGTCTTTAAGTGAAAACATGTATTGCTTGCATAATTGTGGATAATTATGTCCTTGACTCCCTATTCTTTTTGTGTTTTTGTCTGAAAATAGGTGATTAAATAGTAATACTGAGATGTATGATTCTAGCTTTAGTGGAAACTTCATGAGTTGAAGAGGTCAGGAATATTTTGGTCTAGAAGCTGATTGCTTAGCTATCAACTTCAATCATTAACAAGAGAACACTTTAAATGAAAGTATTAAAAATGCTTAGTCCAGGCCATAAATTGCTAGGAAAGCTGAACTTGTGAGTTGCTGATACTGCTCAGGTAGAGGTGAAAAAGGTGAAACAGTCTCATAAATCAACTTGGAGTCCTGTCAAAATACAATAAGATGGATAGATTACTGTATCATGTTTTAAATATTTGTTAATTCAAGCTAATGACTTTTTATATGTAAAATTTTGTGTGTGTTAAAGGAAATAAATACATGCCCCATTCCTATTATCTATTACTTTGTATGTTAAAGAATTTTCTATTTCTTTGTATGTTAAAGAATTTTTTAGAAGGAATCTTGTTAATTCTTTTTGGAAAGACATTAGAGATGAATCATATCTAAGGTTTTTTTTGAGATTTTCCCTGGACTTCTATGCTAAGATTGGAGATATAATGAAAATGAGAATGTGAGAAAATCTTGATCCTATCTTTTAGAGGTCAGGCTCCCTACCAAGACTGAATCTAGGCCATTTGAGGGCAGAGATGAAGGCCCTTGTTAATAAGAGGGTGTATTTCGAGCCTGAGAGCCTCAAATATGTACAATACATGTATAATATGTATATTATATTTATACCAAAGAAGATTGAAAAGAAACATACACATGAAGAGAGAGGAAGGAAACAAGCATTTATATAGCTCTACTATGTACATGGCACTATAATAAGTACTTTTACAAATATTATCTTATTTAATTCACACAATGACCCTGTAAAATAGGGGCTGTTATTATTTCCATTTTCCAGTTGAGGAAGGTGAGAGAAATGTGAGGTGGGGGGTGGGAGGGGAGGTAATCAAGGAACTTGCCTAGGGTCATTCAACTAGTAAATGTCTGAGGCTGAATTTTAACTTATGTCTTTTTGGCCTATTCCATTACTCTTTCCACAGTACTAATACCTGGCATATACACTTGCCTGTATAAATAGATAGAATTGTAATTTAGGAACAACATCTGATCATAAGATTTACTCAGATCCATTACTAGCCAAGATGGATAGCTTCATAAAAGAATGAAGTATAAATTACATAAATGTGTACATTTTCAGGACCTATTTGACCTTATCTTAACTGAGCGTGCTTGTGTGCAAAGCAGCAGAAATCCAAAAGAGAAGGTATGGGCTTATTTTCTTAGGAATCAACTAAACTAATAATATTATCCTAAGAAATACTGTGTTTTATGATAGATACTTGATTATTTGCCTATTTTGTGGGACAAGTTTTTTCACTGTTTCTTTTACTGTAACTGTCAAGTAGGAGCTCTAGGAAGTG
Source organism: Myrmecobius fasciatus (assembly GCA_023553655.1). Lineage (NCBI taxonomy): Eukaryota > Metazoa > Chordata > Mammalia > Dasyuromorphia > Myrmecobiidae > Myrmecobius > Myrmecobius fasciatus. The sequence goes on along the minus strand of JAJPUD010009261.1, from coordinate 53,401 downwards.
GAAATGAGAAAAGGAAATATTAATTTTATATAATTTATATTTATATGATGATAATAATTAAAAATGTTCTTAAAAGCACCCACTTTCTCCTCTTGCTTAGCAAGCATTTACAGAATGTTTTAAAATACCCTTTATCACACACATACTAAAATCACTAATTTTGAATTTATTTGAATTTTGCAAGATCTTTTCTTTTTACCCTCTTTTACAGTAAGATAGAGAAGTTGTCTTTTTTTTTCTTTGAAACAGAGCTCATCTGTTTCATCATACAGTTACTCTGTATAGTTAATAGTTATATATAGTTATAGTTATAGCTTTTCACACCTGGAAGTAATCTCTCTTGCCTTGGTCCTCTGATCATACTTTGTATCTTATATCTGAGCATTTTGTGTTCTTCTTGATCACATAATAACAATAATAATAATAATAATAGTAATAATAATAAATTGGGGCAGCTAGATGGCGCAGTGGTTAGAGCACCAGCCCTGAAGTCAGGAGGGCCTGAGTTCAAATTTGGTCTCAGACACTTAACATGCCCTAGCTGTGTGACCTTAGGCAAGTCACTTAACCCCAATTGCCTCAGCAAAAAAATTAATAATAATAATTATAATTATAATAACAAATTGTATAACTCTCCTTTTTTACAAAACATTTTTACATGCTATCTCATTGATTCTTCACAACACCGAGAGATGCTATTGTTCACATTTTACAGATGAAGAAATACAATCTTAGGCAATTAAACAAGTTGTCCCAAATAACCTGACTACTTAGTGTCTTCAGATTCCAAGTGCAGTATTCTAGCCATTGTGCCAAATTTCCTCACTTATCACATTTGAATTTGGGTTTATTAATTTTCATGGGTATATTTGCCCTTCCTGAAGAAAGATTATAGCATAGTAGATTGAGCTGGTCTCAGAGTGAGGAGGACTCAAGGTCAAATCCTGTTTTTGACATACATCGGCAAGTATCTGTAAATCATTTAAAATATCAATCCCCCCCTCTCTAAGACAGTAATTTGGAAAATATTGTTCTGCATAAGTAAAAATGATTTCTCACCAGAAGTTTCCTATGCCAATGAAATCAGAGGTCAGAACCAAAAATGTCCTGTCTTTGTTGCCATACATTAAGCTCTTTGGGAATCTTTTTTATCCTTGTAGCACCTCCAGTGCTGAGCAAAATGTTCTAAACATCGTGTTTTATTTTTGTTTAGTGAATATAATCAGAAGCAGCATGGGGTAATAAAACATGAACTCTGTTTAGAGTGACAAGAAACTATATTTAAATGCAGGTTATTCTACTTCCTATCTGAGTGAACTAGAGTGTTCAGTTATCTTATCTCTAGACCTCGGTTTTCTCATTTGTAAAATGAGGGGATTGAATAAGGGACCTCTCACTTCCCTTTTCAAAGTATGATTCTTTAATAATAACCTCTATAATAAGACTTAATTATATTGTGTTTTTAAATATAGTTTGAAGGTTTGTGTCAGAGTCTTTCTGGACAATAAACTCCATCCTCATTTTTGTGTCCTTCATGGTGTCTGGAAGAGGGGTGCTGCACATATATGTCTTCAGTAGTCAATTTCTGAATTAATAAAATTCATATATCTTTGTGTGGTAGGCATTATTATAGGTTACTGTGTCTTTGTCTTGAGTCATATTTAAGCTTGTTAGTTGTTCCATTTTATTTTTTAGGCATTAGTGGATCTTCTAAAATATCCATAAACAAAACTGTTTCTTGATGGTTAAATAAGGGGAGTTTCTTTTGGTTTCCTGGCCCACAGCTTAAACATTTGTTATAATTTATAGTAGTATTTTACCATCTGTTTGTTATTATTAAATATGAAGCACTTAAGTTGCACAATCTTACCTCTTTGATATATGTCCAAAAGAAAATGGTGTACATTTTTATTGGATAACCTTTAAGTATAACCTATAGTTATGACTAACATTCTGAACTTGCCTTGATCAGTGAAAAATCTTGACATACACTGCTCATTAAGGGTCAGTGATTTTTCCTCAGTTCAAAAAAACCCAAACACTTCCTTTGGTTCACATATTAAGATCATTTGAATGTTTTATTTCACCTTTAACTTAAAGATGGCAGTTCACTTCTCCACATGTAGATAGAATTGAAAAAGATTTAAACTTTGGTTTATATTTTCTTACCAGAAAATTTCACAAAATAAGATTCTGACCTTAGGTATATATGCACATGGATTTGCCTGTACCACTTGGCTACTTTCTGGAAACTCTGAATTAGTAGTGCTATAAAATTATAGTAGGCCAGAAGATATTTAGATTGGGTTATATTTTACTCTCTTAATTTTAAGTTATTTCTTTTTATTGTGTAGAGGCATTTATAATAAAATATTTTCCAAAAAGTAGTATAAATATTTAAATCTTCTAGTTTCTTTTGTGGTGGGTTGTTGAGATATAAAAGAAAGTCATGAACTGGAGATTTCATCACCAAGCTAAAGGCAGCTAAATTTAGTGGAAAATTCTTTACTAGGAATAAAGAGGTATAATCTCTACTCCCTGTATTGACCAAAAAGAAATAAATAAATAAAATGAGGAAGTTGAACTAGGTGATGTCTGTTTACTGCTGTTGCTGTGGCTGCTATTGTTGTTTTGTGCTTCATTTTCAAAGAGGACCAGTGGCATCATGGTCTGATGTTTTTATTTATATGTGATTTGGATTTAACTGAGTCAGAGTTGCACAAAGTCATCAGCCTTACTCTTCCAGAGTCATGGAAGTCTAGTGGCAAGACAAAAATCCAGATAACTGTAGATGGCCCAAACTGTAGTGGATGACCTTGATGTCTTCAGTGTCTGACCAAGCTCACTACAGCATCTGCTTCAGACATTTTCATGACCATTGGAACAAAGTTTTCCATTTCATTCCACCAAAGGGAAATCTTCATGTGCTTGGGGAAATCTTCACATGCTTGTGATAGACATTCCCTTAATTTACTGACAGATTTGAAGCCTTTTGGTTCCCTTCAACCTGGTTTAGCTCATCTGTCAAGGTGATTTTACCTGGATGTGGCTACAATGCATGCTACAGTTTCTTGGAGTCACAGGTGAGAGTTGGGTGAAGGTTGGACACCAAAGATAATGAGCAGCCTTGATACAAGGACTAAACAGGTCCTCACACCAGAGGTGCTAGTCCTCCTGAACATCCTATGTATGTCACTAGATATTTTAATTCTTAAGAGAAGGAAAACTCCAGTGGAATACCCCCAGGGATCTCTAGTTGCTGCTGTGCAGTTTAAAATATTTTATCAGTAAGTTAGATAAAAGCCTTGATCCAGTGCTTATATAATTTTCAGCTATTGCAATGCCAGGAAAATAGTTCATGTATTGGACTCTAGGTTAGACCACATTTGAAACATGTTCAGTCTGGATATCTACTGCATTTTAGGAAGGACATTAATAATCTTGAGAGCATTCAGAGGAGGTCAGTAAGCAGAGAGTCAACTTCTTACTCTAGGAGGACTATCTGAAAGAACTTGCATGTTTATCTTGAACAAGAAAAGACTTAAGAGAGAGAACACATATTTGAAGGACTGTTCAATAGAAGGAAGATTAGGAGGACATATTCTACTTTGTCCTAGAAGGTAGAACTAAAAGAAACAGAGGGGAAATTGCAAGGAGCAGCTGTAGGTACATGGCAGAGCTAGAAAATACTTTAGAGAGATCTAATTCAGCTCCTTATTTTATAAATTACAGTCCTGAACCCTGTGGAGCTCAAATGACTGAAGCTGGGTTTTGAACCCAGTTTGCTTGGGGTCTAGACTGAACATTCTTTTCACTGTACCATGTAAGGAAAGGCTCCCTAACAATTAGAATTATCTCATAGTTGAATTAGCTGGCTTGTAAGGTAGTGGATTCCCTTTTACTTGAGATCTTCAGGCAGAAATTAAATGTTGTAGAGCAGAGGGTCAAACTTGTGCCCCCCTTTGCTTCCACAAAACCTGAATGAGAAGAAGCTAAAATGCAATTAGGAAATATTTGATAAAATAAATAGAAATCTAACATAGGTAATGTTGCTTTGTGATTTTCTAAGTCACCCCATAGCCTGCAGGATTCATTTCTATTTGAGGATGATACCATCTATTGTAGAGAATTTTTTCCCTTTAATTTAGGTTGAATAAACCTTGAGTGGCTTCAGAGATTTCTTCTATCTCTGACATTCTTATAGACTTACAGATCTTATTTCTTTTATCCTTTGCTTTTGAATAATCATTAGCCCAAAGTAAAAATATAACCACTATCTTGGACTAATAGTATAGCATATTAATTTATTAGTTACTCTTGTGTCCTTTCTGATTCGAGAGAGTATACCTCTCTGTTATTTTGTTGAACTGATAAACATTTGGTTATCCTTATACACAGAACTGGTAGGTGAGTGGAAGTAGTTTCCTAGGATTCTTATAATATGAGAGACAAATATAATGTCCATGTCCATCTATTTGTCTGATTTTTTTCCCTCTTCCTGTTACAGAACACCTAGCAAAATGATTGTTCTAAGTATGCCGAGACCTTTGGGCAGTTAAATTAATGAAAAGATGTTTTGATATCTTTCAAATGATGTTTTTTTTAAACCTCATGTTTTGTTCTGCCAGACTCAATCATGCATTTGGAGAGTAATCAGTTTTTAAAACTGAGGAGGAACCTGGATATTTAGTCTAACATTCCCATTCTGTGGTTGAATAACTTATTACTGTATACAGTGTTCTCTTGTTTCTGCTCACTTCACTTTGCATCACTCTCATTAGCACAGTAGTATCCCATCACAATCATGTACCAAAACTTGTTTGGTCATTCCCCAATTAATGGGCAGTCTTTCAATGTCCAATTCTTTGATACCACAAAAAGAACTATTATGAATATTTTTATACATATAGGTCCTTTCCCTTTTTCTTTTCCTGATCTCTTTGGAATACAGACTCAGTAAGTGACTTTGCTGGATGAAAGGATATGCATAGTTTTATAGCAATTGGGCATAGTTCCAAATTAATCTCCAGAATAATTGGTCTAGTCACAGCTCCAACAACAGTGTGGTTGGGTCCTAATTTTTCCACATCAGCTCAACCTTTGTCATTTTCCTTTTCTATCTTGTTAACTAAGCTGATAGGTGTGAAATGTTACCTCAAAGCTGTTTTAATTTGCATCTCTGTAGTCAAGAGATCTAGTAGATCACAGACTTTTAAATTATGTCAGACTACTTTGATGATCTTGTAAAGCCTATGGACCTGTTCTCAGAATTTTATTTTTAAATAATTGAAGGAAATGTTAAATTTCTGTTAAAGATTAGTGAAAGTAAAGATTATGTATTTTTCTCCATCTAAATTCATGGACTCCACATTATAAATTCTTGCTTTCTTTGGTAGAAGGAATACTAATGGTTAAAAACTATAGAAAGACACAATTTAAATTATTGTTAGGATAAATGTTTTTAAATTTAGAACTGACCAACAATGGAAAATAAGCTACTCTGTAAAATGGTGGAACGCTTCACTGGAAGTGTAGCTTAATGGGTTATTTTTGGAGCTATCATAAAAAGGATTCATTTGGAATAGAGTTCCTCTAAGATCAGATAGTCATCAAGAATTTATTTTACTATGTACCAAAATCCTTGATGAGTGCTAGGGTTATAAGGAAAGACAGAAAAACATTATTTCTGCCCTCAGGAAGCTCAGTTCTAACGGGGAAAGTAATATGTAAAAGATTACATAATCTCTAAATAAAGGCACTAATAACAGGAGGCACCAGGAAAGTCTTGAAGTAAGTCAGAGAATCTAAGAGGTAGAGGTGAATGAGGGGAACATTTCCAGGATAGGGGATAGTCAGCCCAAGGGCACCGAGTCAAAAATAGTTATGTCTTAGGGAAGTAGGCCACTTTAGCTGGGTTATAAAGTGTGAAGGGTAGTGAAACATAAAAATAGTGGAAATTTAGGAAATTGGAAGGGCTTAAAATGAAACACGGAACATTTTACATTTGATTTTCAATATAATAGAAAGTCATTTTAGTTTATTGAGTAGGAAAATGTAGGTCAATAATTCACCTTGTCAGCAATTTGGAGTAGGGAGAGACAGGAAGAAACAGAATCAATTATATGACTGCTGTAATTGTCAAGGCAGGAGGTGTGATAGGGTCTGCACAAAGGTGGCAGCTCTGTGAATTGAGAGAAGGGGGGATATAGATGAGAGATGTGCTGAAAATAATAAGATTTAAGAATAGATTAGAAATGTGGAGTGAGTGTGATTAAGGAGTTAAGGATGATACTGAGGATGCCAGCCTGCATGAATGAGAGGATTGATGGTAATAGGAAAGCTACGTGGAGGGGAAGGATTTAAAGGGAAAAATAATGAATTTTATTTTGGACATGTTGTTAGAATTGCCTAAGGGACATTCAATTTGAGATGTCCTAAAAGCAGTTGGTGATGGATGTCAGGAGAAAGATTATGACTCCATATATACAGATCTGAGAGATTGGAGATGAGAGTCGAACCCATGGGAGCTGATGAGAAAAAGAGCAAGAGAGAAGAGAAGCGGGGCTAAGGCCAAGGACAGCCACAGTTAGTGGCTGTGATATAAAGATTCAGCAAAGGAGAATTTGAAGCTTTGGGATTCGATGATTTCATGGAATTTCCGTTTCCAAAGTCTTTCTTGAATCTTTCTCTCCTAAAGAGTATCTGCACCTAACTGTGTCTCTTCTCTAAGAAGCTCTGCAGTGATTTTGCTCAGCATTCTTTTTTCACGTTAGGAATTGCACCTGCTTCTACTTTGTTGTTTTCAGTTATTTAATTATGTCCAACTCTTTGTAACCCTGTGGACCAGAACATGCTAGTGCCATCCACGAGGGGCTGAGGTGGTTTGCCATTTCCTTCTTTAATAGATTACTTCAAACAGATGAAGTGATTCATTCAGGGCCAGACAACTAGGAAGTGTCTATGGACTCAAGTCTTCCTAACTCTAGGCCCAGTGCTCTAATCTCTGAGCAATCTAACTGTCCTCATGTTGCATTAGTGGTAAGCAAAATGCTCCAGACTTGGAAATCTTATTACACAAACATGTAGTAGTACTGAGGAGGTGGAGCTATCAAGGAAAGCTCCTTGATGGTTAATTTTGTTAGAGAAGATAATTTAAGGCCAGGGGATTGGTATTAGCAGAAGCATGGAAACAAGAATTAGCAAATTCTGTACAAAGGATGTCAAAAAGATTGGGTTGGTGGGAATTAAGGGGCTCTGCTGAGAAAGGAGAGATGATTTGGGCTGGAAAGGTTGGAAAGAATGCAGGGTATTGGGTGTTTTCCTCATCTTTATCTATTCTCTCTTCCTCCTTTTTTTCCTCCCTCCCCCTCCATTCTCCTGTCTCTTCCTTTCTCCTCCCTTCCTCCTCCCCCCCATCTCTCTCTCTCATTTGTCTCTCTATGTGTCTCTGTCTCTGTCTCTCTTCACTCTCTGTCTCTGTCTTTTTCTGTCTCTCTCTTTGTCTCTCTTTCTCTTTCTCTTTTCCCTCCTCTCTCTTTCCCTCTTTCCCTCCTTCTCTCTGCACTTTTACTTGTTTGACTCTTCTCTTTCTCCTTTCTTCCTCCCTCTCTCCTCTTTTTCCCTCCCTCCTTTTTTCTGTCTTCTCTCTCCCCTCGTCAGCTTCCATGGATTCAGCTTTATGCACATAGTTCACAGATTACTCATCTTGCTAGCTCTGCTCATTATCCTGAGCTCTAGTCCTCTATCTCTAATTGCCCATTTAACATTTCATCTAAACTTCACCCTCTTAACTTCCCTATTCTCTCAAGGGCCAATACCATTCTTCCATTCTCCTAGCAACATGAGTCATTCTTGATTCTTCACTCTTATTCACACCCTGTGTCTAATCAGTTGCCAAGTTTTGTCAATTTTTACCTCATAATCTCTCACATCTGTGTCTACCACAGCCACCCTAATTCAGGTCCTTAATATTTCTTGCCTGTACTGTAGCAATAACCTTCTAATTGGATTCCCTGCTTCCAATTTCCCCTTTGTTTACCACCCCCCCCAAGCCTGCCAAATTGATATTCCTAAAGTACAGGTAGGACCATGGTATTCCTTTGCCCAGGAAGATTTGGTAGTTCTCTGTTGTCCCTAGGTTAAAGTACGAATTCCCTCATATGATACTTAAAGCCTTCTGTCTCCAGCCTCCTTTTATAGGTTGTTTGCACATTTCTTATTCTCATTTCTTCTGTGTTCCAACCAAACTTTTTTGTTGGCTATTCCCCATGCAAATTATTGTTTGCTTTCCTCTCATCTTTTGCACAGACTATGCCTCCTTCCTCGAATATTGTCCCTCTTACCTCTGTGGCTTGGAATCCCTAGGACTGGTCAAGGCTAGCTTAAGTACCACTTCATTTCATGGAAATCTTTCCTGATTCCTCTAGTTGTTAGTGTTTCTCTGTAGGCATCCTACACACTGTGTATTCTTCCCCTCCCCCTTTTTGGGGTATATTTTCTGTATTTACTGAATATGTACTGTACACTCATTGAGAGAAAGATTGACTTGCTTTTGAATTTGGACTGCACATAAAAGGCCCTTGATAAATGGTAGATTGACAGACTCGTGTTATGTTGAATGGGAACATACCATATAAAGCCACTCCAAGGTCTTGAGTGAAATGATGAAAATAGTATTTGAGGGACAGCTAGGTGGAGCAGTGGATAGAACACCAGCCTTGAAGTCAGGAGTACCTGAGTTCAAATCTGACCTCAGTCATTTAACACTTCCTAGCTGTGTGACCCTGGGCAGGTTACTTAGCCCCAATTGCCTTAGCTTAAAAAAAAAAGAAAGAAAGAAAAGAAAATAGTATTTGAGGAAAGAGAGGTGTGGCAGCTCTGTATAAGACTGGTTACAGCAGAATAATAGAAGCATAATTTCAGACATGGAAGGAACATAAATTTATCTACTTTTACCAACATGAATGAGCATTATCTCTAGGACATCTTAATATCCTTTTTAGCTCTGAAAACTTGAGAAATGTCCTTTTTTCTTTTACCATAATTGTGAACTTTAACAGTGACATATCTAGGAGAGTTTAAACTTAACTTTCTCTTTGCTGGGCTTCCATGGCTTTTTTTAGGCAAGGAGATTTGCTAAATTTTTACAATAAACAGGTGGCATAAATTCTCTACCATAAATTGTGTTCCTCAGAGCTTGGATAGAAAAATTTTTTTGCTTCTTTCAGCTTTCTTATTCTGTAGTTAATTTATCTTGCAGAGAGAACATATAATAATACAGATCACCACAATGCTCTTTTACCAAAACTAGATGACAATCCAAAATCTCAATATCTGCACTTCTCTTTTGACTTGAGGATAAGACTAGTTTCATTCGAAAGGAAAACGACATCATTTCATCAGTTCATTTTAACAACTCTTGTTATGCTGGATATGAAGGCTTGTAGAATTTGGAACTAGAAGAGATATTGCCAGGGTCACACATAATAGCAAATGGCAGAGCCGTAATTTAAGCCCCAATTCTCTGATTCCAAACTCAGGGTCCGTTCCATTTTGGTGAGCTGCTTCTTTGTTCAAGCTTGTATTTGTTGCATCTTTCTGTGATGAATTTGAAGAATTTCTGTGGGAAATAAACCTTTTGAAATATAATAGAAGAGATCTTTGAGACCTCATTTTCATCTTAGTGCCTATTTTAAATGTACATTTTCTTCTGTTGTCACTCAAGTTGATTAGTGTTCTATACATGTAGCAAAATAAGATAGAGGGTGCATAGATTTCACATACATTCACTATCAGTGTATATGTAAACATTACCTTACTGTTCTTTTCTCTAGTAAATCTTCAATAAATGTAGATATGAATAGTATCTGTGCCCTGCCAAATGTCTGGACTGACCCTGTAGAGACATACGCTGCATAATGCTGCCACTTTAATGCCATCTAATAATGATGTCAATACATTATAATGAAACTGCCCTATAATGTCTGTTAATTACCCTGTGATTTCATTTGACTGATTGCCAAAAGTGAAAACCAAAGTGTTGGTGACTGTCTAGGCAAGCATGTAAAATCAAGGTCTTTGACCACCCTGAGTATTAGTCTGTTTGCTGTCACCATAGTGCATAGGGCAATATATAAACATTGCTTCTAAGGAACTATCTTCACCCCACCAAGGCTATTATGCCTAGTGTTGCAACTGAGAGATGCCTGAACTCTCATTCATATGGAAATGTGCACTTGAATTTAACTGAGATTAATAATTTTGAAATAAATTGTGTTGTCTTCTGTTTTTTTATTATTGCAATAGACAGATCTTTCATGTTTCTTATATAAAAGATTTGTCTATTGCAATAAAAAATGCCTTTGTGAATAGCTATTTTCTTGTAATATATTCCATTTTGAAGATTTTTTATATTGAACAATTGTATAATCAGTTATATTTTCATTTAGTTAAGTGTGTAACCTATTTCATTAAACACTATCAATAAAACTTTTAAGTTAATTTTCAGACAACAACAAAATGAGAAGTAACATTTTCAAGGTGGTGAAGGGCAGTTTCTTATATCAGATGCTCTGTGTATGGAATACATTTTAGAATATTAGATACTTTATAGAGCAATTATTTTGACAAATAACACAGATGCCTCAGAATTGCTTTCAGTTCTATGAATCTATTTGAAATAATTTTAAAATAAAGGTTTTTTACCTTCAGGGACTATTAGTGTAAAAGTATTGAAACCTCAGCTGAATGATAAATCACCAGAGTAAGTTTTGCTCTTGTTCAAATTGTCTCACACATGTTTCTAGTTATCGGTGTTGCAGTCCTTCCTTAGCTTTGCTGACAACCTTTCTATTCAACACGCCTGCAGTTTTGAAAGTTCAAAACAGAGTTGGGGTACCTTTAATATAGCGTTACTTTCTTTCTCAGAATAATCAACTTAAGGTGTATATTTCTTTCCTTCGGTCTAAGAGTTTATTTCAGTAGGGGAAAAATGGTGTTTCAATGCTTTTTGATCTCTGGTATTTTTATACTAAACTCCCATAGTGCAGGTGTGAATGATTGATTCATGTACAAAATGTGAAGGACCTAGATTCCAAAGAACTTTCCTAATCTCATCCCTTTCAAGAAGACTTCCAGGAACAATAGTGGAGAAATGGTATAGATATGTACATTCATCCTTGAATTCCCCTACCAAATATTCATGGGAAAAAAAAGCAACATGTATATCTACTTTTATCTACTTCTCAACTGTTTTTATCTAATTTGCCTCAAAATTGGGCACAGTGCTCTGTACATATAATTTTTGCCAAATCAGTATTTGTTCAGTGGAATTTAATTTGTCATTTATGTATCTTATATATCACTTTAATTCTTTTATTATTATGTACATTTATGTTGCTCTGAAAACAAAAATATTGAATGTTAGGATGAAATGTTGACAAATGCAAATACTGCTAACATGACCTATTTTACCAATTAAATGGTGTTGTTTCCCTTTTCATTAAATGACAACATAACTATTTGTATAATGTTAAATTAAATGAAATGTTCAAATTGTGAAATTAGGGCTAAATTATTAACATTACTTTCCTTAGTTATTTAGCTTGTATCTTTATCCTACTTGCACCTTCATTCTCTAGATTGAGAAGCTGGAAATCTTTTCTGTCCTTGTGAATTTAACTCTTTCACACAAGTTTATTTGTTCAAACTTTCCAGGGAAGAATTATCACCTTCATTCTGTCTCCTGAGACCAGAGCACATACTTTCCCTCTTCCCAAGTGCTTCAGTTAGCTTCTGAAAATCCCTTATTTTCCTTTTTCCATTTTTTTTTTTGCATTAGGATTTTGTTTTACAGAAGTGCTAATCACTTTGGAAGCCTACTGAATGTGACTAAAAAAAGTGAGAGGGAAGAGAGAAGGAGAGAAAGAGAAAAAGGGAGAGATACAGAAACAGAGAGATAAAATTGAAATATACAGACTCCTATTATTATGCTCAAAGCCAGGTTCAATCTTCTGGTACTCTTCCCTCTCCTTCCCCCTCTGCTATCAGTTTCTATGCACTCTCTCTCCACTGCTCTTGAATTTGGCTCCACCCTGCAGTTTCCCAGCCACCACCTTACTGAAGGTCCTCATCACATCTCTGGATTGATTTTCCTGCCTCGAGTCTCTCCTTAGTGTTCTAGCCTCCACAGAGTTGCCTAAATCACTGACCATGTCTTTTGACTGCTCGGAACCTCCCAGAGGCCCTCTCTTACTTCTAGGTTAAAACTTAATCTTTGATATTTAAAGCCCTTCATGATTTGTCTCCAGCTTGCCTTTTAAAGCTTATGAAAGTGCATCCTTTCCTTTATTTGCTCTGTGCCATCAAATTGATCTGTTTGCACTTCTTCATCCCTGATAGTTCCTCTTTCCTCTCTGTATCTTTGCACAGCCTCTTTGCCCCATGCCTAGAAGGCACTCTCCCTCACTTCTGCCTCATAGCTGTCTCCAAGATTCATCTCAAGTGCCACATCCTACCTAAGACCTATCTTGATCCTTCAACTTTTCCCCTCCCAGTTGCTCTCATGATTGCCTCAGGCAATCACTTTATAATTATGTGCAGTTTTAAATTTTCTTTTCTTTGTACATTTTGTTTTCTCCAGTAGAATATATGTCCCTTGAGACTTTTATTTTTATCTTGATATCTTAATATTCTGGAATATAGGATTTGATTATTGCCGAGTGAATGAATAAAAATATGCATATCTTACTGCCATATGTTTTCTTGTCAATTATTACTATATAGAATATAGAGGTCTCTAGAAGATACTTTCTATCTTTCATTGTTAGGATAGTTAATTGTTAGGAATTATTCCTTCCAATTCTATATTGGATATATATATGTATATATACGTATGTGTATCCATATATATTCCATATATATTGGATATATATTCTGTATATCCAATTCAATATTCCAATTATTCCCTCCAATTCTGCCCCCCATTCCAAGCCATATTTATCTGTTGGACTGATGGTTTCATCAATATTTCAACATGTTAATAGATACTAGAATTCAAATTATAACCGCTAAAATTTGCAGTTATTGTAGTAATTTTTGCAATTTACTTTTTGCTTCAAATTCTGAAGTGATATTGCTGAGAAGTATTTTAGTATCCATTTGGATGCTTCTAATGTTTCACATATTTGAATCTCAGGTTACAAGGCATCTTCTTCCCTTGTTTGAAAGCTCCAATTGTTAAGACATGCTTCTTTATTTTGTGGTAAGGAGTGCTCTTCTACAATGGCCTACATTTATCTTAGTTTTTTCCTTTTGGGACAAATAGTATAAATCTTAATTTTTCTTTCACATGTTCTGTACATCAGGAATTTTTTTACCTGTCTTTATGTGCCCAGCACTTAACACTGCTTGGTACATAGGAAGCATGTAATAAATACTAGTTTACTGACTGAATGATAGTCCCCCTAAATGTCCTCTTTTCCAAACTAAATAGTTTTACCTCCTTCTATTTGGTCCTAGTATGCCATGGTTTCTAATATTTTTATAGTGTCTCATCATTTGAGGGAGAAACTCAGATCTTGAAGGAAATTTTGATGGTAATTCAGAAGTCAAATATGCACTTTGAGAAGATATATACATTGGCTAGGCATTTTTCCATTCATTTTCAGAAAGATTTTGCTCATTTCTTCATCTTGTTCTTATTAAGCTTGTAGAGAATAGGATAGAATTAGGGTCCTTTTGCTACTGTCAATTCTGGGGGGAAATTATAACCCAGAAATAAGATAAATTATTACTTCCTACAATGTTATTTTTGACACATATACAAGGGAAAAGAAATATATTGTTATGTATGTATTACTTTTGTCTTAAATGAAGAATGGTGGTTTTTTGAAATCAAATATTTACATAAGCATATTTAGATGCATACACTGCAATTTATAATAAAAGACATTTTTAGAAAGTACCTGGATTTGTAGTATTTGATATCCATTTGCATCACTCACTATCCCTTTGGCTTTGGGGAAAGTTTCTGACTGAACCTTATTTTTGTTATCTGTAAAATGGGGATAATTATATATTTGCCTTAAGAGAGAACATTGTTATTCAATAAAACCATGTATATTATAATGTAGCATATAATGAGATAATGTATATAACATACTATATAAATGTTTGATGATAATGATTCAAAAAAATCTCGTATAACTGTTTAAACTTACAGAACTTATAAAGAAAGGAATTAAAATTATTCCATAATCTCAGATTTTTCTAAACTTAGTAATTTTTCTGAGTATACTATACCCTGATGTTCTTTTTAATAAAATATGATGCCAGACCCTAGCTTTGCTCCAAAATTTCTGCATAAGCATGAATAAATTTCCTTTCATTCAAATTTCAATTTCTTAATCTGTAGAATGAGAGTTATACTAGATGATGATTGTGGACCCTTTTTCCCCTAAACGGTCTGTCAGGTATTATAAATATTAAATTCAAATAAGAGGGTAAAGAGCAGAACTCTAAGAGCTGTAATTATGGAGTTAGTATTTAGCAGAAATATTTATCATGCAATAGACCCTGTGCTAGGTTCAGGAAATGGATTCTTAGAGTAGTGTGAGGAAGGCAATAAAGAAAAGTATGGTTGAAGCTGGATGGATAGATCTGAAAATATAGAGGGAAAATTTCTCGGTAGGAAATAATACTCATAGAAACCTGGCTAAGCTACAGGGAAGAATTTTTCCTCTGGCAATGTATCTTTGAATCTCTGCTTTAATAATTAAAGACAATAGGAAAAATAGGATTAACTAACTTTTCCAAAATTTATAGGCATCTTGGTTGCAGTTGATTTCATAAAATCAAGGTTACCTGAATCACCACATTCTATAAAATGCCATTAGTTTCTGTTTTGTATACACCTAGTTTATCTCCATCTATACGGTTGCCAATGCTTCATTCTTCTTCATCTACTCACTGATGGATTAATCATTTCCTTTGCAATCTTAGAGATTTTGTCAAAACTTTGACCTTGGATAATCTACAGAATTAGCCCTCCACTAAAATCCTACCTTAAAGGTAATTGATGACATGAAGGTGAGCGTAGTTCTTGAGGGCTATGCTACAAAGACTTAATTTCAAATAGATAGAATCAGTAACAGATGTTAATTACAAAGAATCTATCCTCACTAAGTGGTTTTTGTGGGGTGTGTATGTAAATGCAAAATAATCCTTAGTCCTGGGATATCTCCTCCCTCTTTCATAATAATAATAATAATAATGATGGAAAAGAGCAGAAAAGGTGCTAAGTATCACCCTGTGTTCTAAATGCGTGATTTTGTTTAATGGCCAACAAGTTGACATGCTACTAGACTAGATGATTTTAAAAGACTAGACAATTTTAAAAATTGTATACATATAAAACTATACTAGAAGGCAGGCAGCTAGGTGGCCCAGTGTATAGAATGCCAGGCCAGGAGTCAGGAAGACCCTAGTTCAAGTCCAGCCTCATAGTCACTCAGTTTCCTTATCTGTAAAATGAGCTGGAAGAGGAAATGGCAAAGCTTTCCAGTACCTTTCCCAAGAAAACCCCAAATGGACAACAATGTAATAAATGATAAGTAATCAAAAAAAAAAAACAAAAAAAAAACAAAAAAAATGATAAGTAATCCAAGAAGGGAGGAACTAGCAATGCAGGGAGAAGTTCTGGGAAGGGCCTCCTGTGTGAGATGGGATTTGAACTATGTCTTATGGGAATGCAAGGAAGCTAGGGTATAGAGGTAAGGAAGGATAAAATTTTAGGTTTTGGAGACAGCCAAGACAAAGGTATGGAGGTGAGAAATTGAGTACTGTGTCTGAGGAACAGCTTGTAGGCCAACATCACTGGATCATAAGGTGTGTGAGATAGAATAAAAGGTAAAAAAATGGAAAAGGCAGGAAGGGACAAAGTTAGGAAGAAATCCGATGCAAATGGAGAACTTCAGATTTCATCCTGATGATAGGGTGATGTGATATTTTAGGAATAAAATTTTGGCAACTGAGAAGAGGATAGATTGGAATGGGGAGAAGCAGTAATCAAGGAGACTAATTAAAAGATAATGAAGACCTGTGTAAGATGCATTACATGTATAATATATATATGTTTATATATACACATGCATATGTATACATGCATCATTTATATGTACATAATATATACACATACACACATGTATGTGTATATATCTATACACACACATTGAAGGTAAAATTAACAAGATTTAACAACAAATTGGGTAAGTAGGATGGGTATGAATATTTAGAGGATGTTGCTGAGATTGCCAGCCTGGGTGACTGGGAAGATAAAGGTGCATGTGTGAGTACCAGGGAAGTTTGGAGGAAAAAAAGATAATGAAACTTATTTTAGATATGCTGAATTTGCGTTGTCTATGGAGACATTCAATTTGAAATGTCCAAGAGGTAGGTAGTTGTAATGTGAAACTAGAGCTGAGACTAAGATTGGGTATCTAAATTTGGAATCATGTGATTGGAGAAGATAGTGGAAGCTATTGGAGCTAATTAGATCACCATAAAAGGCCCAGGACAGAATCTTGGACAATAGTCTGACCAAGATGAAAATTTATCAAAGGAGACTGATAAGTAATGATCAGACAGATTGGAGGAGAATCAGGAGACATCAGTGTCATGAAAACTTAGAGAGGAAAAGATATCCAAGAAGAGAGAATGATTTATATTATTAAAGGATATTAAAAAGATCAAGAAAAATGAGGATTGGAAAAAGACCACAAGAGTTGGCAGTGAGATATCTGATAACATTGAGAAATGCACTTTTAGTTGAATTATGGGGATAGAAGAAAAATTGCAGAGATTTTAGAAATGAGTGAAAAGAAATGTTTGGCTACAGTTGCGATAGCCACAGAGATCTGTGTGTAGTTAGATTTTTGACTGGTTGGAATAAGAGTCAAGGTAAAGATTAGATTTTTAAAATGAAATGGATTGTGTCAAAGGAAGCTTTCATTTCCACCTTTCACAAAACGGAAATGAAAATAAAAATAGTGACACATAGCTATTTGCTTGAGAATTAATATTTAATCTTCAAAAGAAAAGAGATGTGGTAGGTCGGGCACAGGTTATCAAGGCCCCAAAAGCCTGACAGATCTGGAAGTAATAGGGAACCAATGGACTTTATGGAATAGGAGAGGTTACATGATCAGATTTGGACTTTAGGAAAATTCCTTTGGCAGCTCAATGGAAAACGGCTTAGAGTGGAGAGAGATTTAAGGCAGGGAGGCCAAACTGCAGGCTATTGCAATAATCTAGGGATGAAGGGCGAAGGACCTTCATCCAGGGTGGCAGCTATATGAGTGGAGAGAAGTATGGGAGAAATGTAATCATTACTGAATGAATTAATTATATCTTCCCTACCACTGTACCTTGATGAACACTGCTAGGCCTTTTCATCCATTGCAGCTGAATCCTCCTTTTATTGAGCATCCTTCTTTTTTTTAAGTTTTTTTTTTCATTTTATTAAAGCTTTTTATTTGCATAACATATGTATGGGTAGTTCTTCAACATTGACCATTATAAAGCTTTCCGTTACAAATTTTCCCCCCTATTCTCCTCCCCTCCCC
Organism: Myrmecobius fasciatus; assembly: GCA_023553655.1. NCBI lineage: Eukaryota > Metazoa > Chordata > Mammalia > Dasyuromorphia > Myrmecobiidae > Myrmecobius > Myrmecobius fasciatus. The sequence continues at coordinate 35,780 of JAJPUD010009261.1, read as the reverse complement.
TAGATGGTAGGAAGTCTACTATGTTAATTATATTAAAATATTTGACAAGTTGAATATATGTATACATGTTTCCATACTTATCTTGCTGTGCTAGAACAATTGTATCTACATGAACAAAAAAGATCTGATGAAGGAAACCCAATATAAGCAATCATCAGTATAGAGCATGAAAATGATATGTTGTAGTGCACATTTCATATCCCTCTCTCTGGGTGTATATGGCCTTCTTTACTGAACAATTGGAACTGGTTTGAAGCATTTCACTGTTGAAGAGAGCCATGTCCATCAGAATTGATCATCATATAGTATTATTGTTGCCGTGTATAATAATCTCCTGGTTCTGCTCGTTTCACTCAGCATCAGTTCATGCAAGTCTCTCCAGGCCTTTCTGAAATCGTCCTGCTGGTCGTTTCTTACAGAACAATAATATTCCATAACATTCATATACCATAATTTGTTCAGCCATTCTCCAATTAATGGGCATCCATTCAGTTTTCAGTTTCTAGCCACTACAAAAAGGGCTGCTACAAACATTTTTGCACATGTGGGCCCCTTTTCTTCCTTTATGATTTCTTTGGGATATAGGCCCAATAGAAACATTGCTGGGTCAAAGGGTATGCACAGTTTGATAACTTTTTGAGCATAGTTCCAAATTGTTGAGCATCCTTCTTAATTAAAATATAATCTCTCTAAGATAATGGTTTTACTTTTCAGTGTCTATTTTAATAATATTTTTGGCACATATTAAGTGCTTAATCAGTGCTTTTTCCTTCATTTAATTTATAACATGAGCTTATTTGTAAAATATGGAGAAGGCTGAGCAGGTGGATAGCATGGTAGAGAGGAGGTTGGCTTTGGAACAATATTTCAGTTCAGGTTAGTCATGTCACTTTGGGGCTAGTCACTTAACATCTCTTTGTCTTAGGGAACTCTCTAAGAATATAAGCTATAAATGAGTCGTGGATCTGTTTTGGCAGGAGTCTCTATACCAAAAAATTATAAAACTGATCCCTTCCCCCCAAAATAAGGATAATGGAAAATTATAACACATTATAAAGTATTGAAAAGTAGTTGGGAGAGAAAATGGAAAGTTAAGCCAAAGATTCAACCAAGTTAGATTATTCCATGTGCTTTTATAGATAAAGTTAGAAGGAGGATAATGGACAGAAGTAATATGTAATTAAATCTACCATCAATAAAAAATGAATTCTGTGTCCAAAGGACTATAAAGCCATGCATACCCTTTTAATTTTTTTTATTAAAACCTTTTATTTTTGAAAACATATGCATGGACAGTTCTTCAACATTAGCCCTTGCAAAATCTTCCAATTCCTCCCCCATCCTCCATCCCCTACCCTAGATGGCAAGTAGTCCAATATATGTTAAACATGGTAGAAATATATGTTAAATCCAATATATGTATATGTATTTATACAATTATCTTGCTGCACAAGAAAAATCAAACCAGAAAAAAATGAGAAGCAAAATAAAATGCAAGCAAATAATAAAAAGAATGAAAATGTTATGTTGTTGATCCTCATTCATTTTCCACAGACCTCTCTCTGGGTGTAGAAGGCTCTCTTCATCACAAAATCATTGGAACTGGTTTGAATAATTTCATTGTTGAAGATACGTGCATACCCTTTGATCCAGCAGTGTCTCTACTAGGTCTGTATCCTGAAGAGATCATAAAAAAGGGGAAAGAACCCATATGTGGCAAAGAAGTGGAAACCTAGTGGTGCCCATCATTTGGAGAATGGCTAAATAAGTTATGGTATATGAATGTTATGGAATATTATTGTTCTATAAGAAATGATTGGCAGGATGATTTCAGAAAAGCTTGGAAAGAGTTACATGAACTGATGCTGAGTGAAGTAAGCAGAACCAAGAGAACATTGTACATAGTAATAATGAGATTATGTGATAGATCAACTATGATCATGCACTTGGCTCTTTTCAACAATGAGGGGATTCAAGCATTTCTAATAGACTTGTGATGGAAAATGCCATCCACATCCAGAGAGAGAATTATGGGGACTAAATATGGATCAAAGAACAGTGTTTTCATCTTTTTGATGATGGTGGTGTTTCTTTGGGTTTTTTTTTTCTTTCTCCTGTTTGGGTTTTTTCCCTTTTGATCTGATTTTTCTTGTGCAGCATGTCAAATATGGAGATATTTTTAAAAGAATTGCATATATTTAACCTATAAGTGGATTTTTTTTTGCTGTGAAGGGAAAGGGGTGGAAGGAAGAAAAATTTGGAATATGGAATATTGCAAAGGTGAATGTTGAAAATTATCTTTGTAAGTATCTGGAAAAATGAAACAGCCATTATTTTTAAAAAATGAATTCTTATCAGACTCATAAAACTGCCTCATTGGTACTATGCCACTTTTACTTTACAAGTATACCTTGCAAAAAAGTAACAATGATATTGTAAAAAAAAAGTGAAGTTATGTAAATTTTTAGAGCTCACAAATATGAATGAAATCTGTGTGGAAGCAACATAATTCTATTTGCAATGAGGCATTGATTTTTAAGATCTCTCAAGAAAGTACCAAAAGAATGAAAGGACTGTGGATAGGGAATATATGTTGTGTGTATGTGTGTATTTTAAGCAAACTGAGGGGACATTGGCAGGTTCTCGATCATGTGCTTGCTTTCTGATCTCCATAAAATCTTTGAGAATGGTCAGTATGAACACTTTATCAAAACATGAAAAGGAAATAGATGTAATGATTTTCTGTAGCATACTATGTCCTTTTTATTTTTTTATTTTTTTTTTTATTTTTGCTTTTTGCTGAGGCAATTGGGCTTAAATGACTTGCCCAGGGTCACACAGCTAGGGAATGTTAAATGTCTGAGATCAGATTTGAACTCAAGTCCTCCTGACTTCAGGGCTGGTGCTCTATCCACTGTGCCACCTAGCTGCCCCTATATGTCCATATTAAATGTTAATCTTTTTTATAGTATATTATCTACACAAATAAGATAGTAAAAGAAAAAAAAGTTTTTCAGCTTATTGCATAAATCCTTTTTGGAGAATTTATGGGGAAACATGAACAATAATTACATTTGATGAAAATACAAATGGATTTGAGAGGGATAAGCATTCATTCATACTTTAACATGAACAATTTTAAGCAGATTACTTTCCTCCTTAAAAAAGCTAGTTGAAGCTCCTGATTTGAGGAAATAGGATTTTTTTTTGTTTGTCTGGAAAATATGAGTAGTATCAGAGCATGGAGCATTTTAAAGGGGATGGCAAGATATGTAAATACTATAGTTCAGAAGCCTAGGGTAAAATTAGGACAGAAGGACACTTGGAAGCCATGAAGGGTTTTCAGAATGGGAAGTAAGCAAATATAAATTTGGTAGAATTCAAAATTTTAACACTAGTTGACCTTATGTTGAAGTGGGCATGGGGAAAAGGAAGGAAACATTCTTCTTTCTTGCTCTCAGAAACAAGAGAACTCAAACAGTATTCTTAGAATTCTAGTTTAACTAAATTATAGGTTTTTGTGAGTTGGCCTGGGAACTTGACCACCATGTATAACATTTTTTCTATGCGAAAATGCCTTTTGAGTTCCAAAGAACTGACTTAAAACTAAGTTTTGAAGCCTTGTGCTTTCCAAAGCTACATACTGCCAGTAGTTTAAAAATGCCCATTTAAAATTATATAATTGAATTCTATAATTATTAACCATGGATGTTTTTCCTGTTTATTATATAGAATACTGTAGGGCCTTTGGAGAATTTATATATCTAATACAGTTCTTAATTTCATAGGTGTATATTTTTTCTCCAGCTGTGTCCAAGTACCTTGGCACATAATAGGTGTTAAATAAATATTGATTGATTGATTACAATCCTATCTCTAGTAGTCTTTCTGTGTTTTTATGACTAAAAAGAATTCATTCACTGATGCCTGAACTTATGCTTATGTGCTTCCTTTGTCTTATCCAGACTTGCCATTAGATGACAGATACAATTTATTTATGGGCCTTTGTAATTTGGATAGGACCTGTCAGAGTTTACTTTCCTTTCCTATTTATGATAGCACCATAATGTTACATTGTATTCACTTCCCATAATTTGTTCAGCTATTCCCTAATTGAACCATTTCCCATTTTGTTTCTAGATTGGTGCTTTAAAAAATGCCTTTATAAATATCTTTATAAAGGAAGTTTCTCTTCTATGATTTCTTTGGGGGTATAAGCCTTCTAGGAAAATCACTGTACAAAGACTTTTTAGGAAATAGTGACTTTTGGGGAGTAGTTCCAGATTGTTTTCCAGAATGATTGGACTAATACAAAGCTCTACCCAAAGTAGAATGGTATGCCTATTCTCCTCTCCCACCCCCACTCTGCAACAGTTGTCATTTTCTTTTTGTTATTATATTTGCTAATCTGTTGGTTGTAAGATGACATCTCAATTGTTACACACACATAAACCAATTCCCTATATATCTTTTTATTTTAATTTTTTAATTTTTATTTTTTTGCTGAGACAGTTGGGATTAAGTGACTTACTCAGAGTCACACAGCTAGGAAGTATCTGAGAGCAGATTTAAACTCAGGTCTTCCTGACTTCACGGCTGGTGGTCTATCCACTGAGCCACCTAGCTGCCCCCAATTCTCTATATATCTTGGAAATTTGCAGCAAGGAGGATTCATATGAATGGATTTAGAGCAAACTGAGCAGAACTAGGAGAATAATTTATTCAATGACTAACATTTATGCAAAGTTTTACAGTATTATAAAGGATATTAATGGTAAGACTTAATAGCTATGATCAATACAGTGATCAATTACAAATCTTATACTGACAATGAATCATATTTCCTACTTCTTGGCAGAGATAGGAAGGCTTTGGCACCAGGCCATGGCCTCTAAAGTAAATTCAATGGAGATTGTTCTGGCTTCAGACTTCTCACCCAAAGCACCCCTAGCTTCCATTGGGCTGACCTTGACCTGGTTTTTATGTGTTATCTCCTAGGAAGAGGCCTTGATTCCTAAAGGTGCCCTTGCTTGAAGTCCCATCTCTTCCATCCTTTTATGCATTGTAGGAGTTCAGTGAAGTTTTTCTTTGGTTTTTCTTGTTAAACTTGTCTCATCTTCATTAGTAATGACTGTTACTCAGCTCTATTCCTTTAAGAATACAGTTATCTGTAAGGCAAAGCTTCATAACAGATTTTTAGAAAAAAACTGCCAATAAACTTAAGTGGCTCTCTGTAACCCTCAGGATAAAATATAAGACCCTCTGTTTGGTGTTCAAAATCCTTTATAACTTGTCTCCTTTTCATTTTTCCAGATTTCTTACACTATATTTATTTACATGTACTGTACAATTCCGAGTCACTATCCTTGTTATTATTTGAACAAGGCACTTCTCCTGACTTCACCTATTTAACTGAATATATTTCATTCGTGTCTTTATGGAAGAGGAAGAAACCATGGGAGTTTAAGAGAAGGTAGAGGACCTAGCATCTTTTAGCTTCCCTAGCTTCTTTCAAAATCTTACCTTCTCCAAGATCTTTTCTAGATCTCCTTAATGCTACTGCTATCCTTTTACTGATTATCATTATCATCATACTATCCTGTAAATATCTTATATATACATAGTGGGAGAGGTGGGAAAGATTGCGTCTCATTGAAGGAAACCATGGAAACTTTCAAGGAAGAGGTGGCATTTTGTGGGACTTTGAAGAATGAGGAGGATTTCACTAGCTAAGAGGAAAGAAAGACAATTCTCCCTTCTAAGGAAGATAGAATAATGTGTGTGTGTGTGTATGTGTGTGTGTGTGTTATGATGGGTACTACCCAAGTGTGTGTGTGTGTGTGTGTGTGTGTTATGTTGGGTACTACCCAAGTGAGCAGCATGGGTAAAGGAGGAAAAGTGCATGTCTTGTTTGTGGAACATTGTGTAACTTATCATGACCACAGGAGGTTCTGGATTTCCAGATAAGGTTCTGGAAAAAATAGATTGCAACTAGATTATAAAAAACAGATTTGGAAAATTTGGAAGTTTGGGCATTACCAGTAGAGTTTAGGGAAACATTGAATGTTTCTGAGCAGAGCAGCAGTGTGGTCACATCTGGGTTGTCTCAGAAATCTTAGTGCAATCATAAAGGTCATAAAGCTTAAATTGGCCTTAAGATTTTTGGGACACCCTTTATTTTTCTGGTACCATTATAAAAGATGAATTGGAGAGGAGGATACTAGAGGAAAGCAAACCAGTAAAAAAATTTCTTTTGTTATAGATGAAAATATAATAATCCCTGAACTAAATGGAAAATAATAAATCTAATAATACCTGAACTATGAAAGTGGAAAAGAAGGAAATAGATGTGAGTAATATTTGAAGAGATGGAAATGACAGACAACTGATTAGATGTGGGAGGTAAGAAAGAGAGTTTTCAAACTTGACGGAATAGGAAAGTTAATAGTAGGGACAGTTGAGGTAATGTGATGGTTGTTGTGGACAGATTGAATTGGAGGTATTGATAATAACCTTCAGGCAGAAGATATTCACCAGTAGCCAGAGAGAAGTCAAGGTTGAAAATATTCAATGATACCTTTTCTGTAGTTACCTGTTGTTCACTCTTAGCAGCTCCTTTTTTCTTCTTAAAATTACAGCCTTTCACATGTAATAGATTACTGAGGAAGAGATGGGAACTAGCCATGTCAGATTACCCCCATCAGTTTCACCATCTTCCCTTAGCAAAATGGAGACACTACAAGATCCTGAACCTGATAACCATGGGAATGGCAATACTTCTAGCCTGTGCCCATAGCCATCATCTTAGTTAGCAACTGCTTTGGAAATTCAGCACGGCATTTGCTCCTACAGGTGCTATAGCCACATCTACTGAAGATGCAGAAAAAGCAAGTTATTGTCACTATTGTCTTGATACTGTCATTTTTGGCTTAACATCAGAAATTCAAATGATTTTCAATGAAAAATGGCCTTTAAAAGAAGCATTACCATATTTGTTGCTGTACCCTAAGGAATATGAATCTTTTCCATCTAACTTGCAGATAAAAACCTTCCCAATGTTTTATCTTCCCCCTTTAGAATGTAAGTTCCTAAAGAGCAGGAACTGATTTACTTTTTTTGTTTGTAATCTCAGCACATCTTTTATAGAAGAAAATAACCTGTGGGGTTGACATCTTGATTTAGCCTTCTGATGGAATACAAAAACTGGATTCATGTCAATGCAAGGAACTGGACAAGGAATTCAACATTGGGTTTACTACAATAAAGGTCCACTTAAAACAACAACAAAAAAAGGCCTACTTAAGAACACAAGGCCCACTAATGACAGAGACCATCTTATCTGTGCTTCTTGCTGCTTACCTCAGGAAGTAGCTGGGAAGGTAAAATTCAGGCCCTCTCCTATTACTATGTCTCTTTAAGGTCTATGAAACTACCTAGGACCAGGGGTCTTTTTGTTGGGATCTTCTTCATTCCATCAGTTTTTCCATCATTAAGATTTAAACTTTTAAAATAATTTTTAAATTTTTGTGTATTGTTCCCTTGATTCTATTTATTTTATTTTTATGCAGATATCCTCATGTTTTTCGGAATCCCTCATATTCATCATTTTATTGCATAAAAACATTCCATTAGATTTTTATACCATAGTTGTGGGGTTTTTTTAGCCATTTCTTAATCAATAGGTATACATGTGATTTTTAAAGCTTTGCCACCAATAGTACTGCTATTAATATTTTGGTATCTATTTATCCACCTATCTGCATATCTATCTAGCAGACCTTTGTTTCTGGCCTTAACTTACTTGAGGATTATGTCCATTAGTGGAATTGCTGAATGAAAGATATGGATTTGTGACTTTCCTTACATAATTGTAAATTGAAATCCAGTATAAGTGGACTACATCACAATTATAGATTAAAGTGATAATGAGTTAGTTACCAAGAATTTATTAAGAATTTTACTCTGTGGATTTACATGAACTAATGCTAAATGAAGTAAGCAGAACCAGGAGATCATTGTACATGGCAACAATGAGATTATATGACGATCAATTCTGATGGATGTGACTCTTTTCACAATCAGTTGATTCAGGCCAATTCCAGTCTTCTTGTGATGAAGAGAGCCATTTATATCCAGAGATTGGCTGTGGGAACTGAGTGTGGATCACAATATAGTATTTTCACTGTTTTTGTTGTTTTTTTGCTTGCATTGTGTTTTTTCCCTTTTTTGATCTGATTTTTCTTGTGCAGCACAGTAATTGTAGAAATGTGTATAGAAGAATTCCACATGTTTAACATATATTGGATTACTTGTCATCTAGGGGAGGGAGTGGGTAAAAGGGAGGGAAAAAATTTGGAGTGCAAAGTTTTGCAAGGATCATTGTTGAAAAATTATCCATGCATATGTTTTGAAAATAAAAAGCTTTAATAAAAAAAAAGAATTTACTCTGTACCAGACATTGTGCTAAGTGTTAGAGACATTAAAAGGCAAAAAGAAATCATGGTCTTTCCCTTCAGAAATTCACATTCTAATGGAATAGTGTTGAAAAACAACATATAAATACTTATGTACGAAAAATCTATATGTATTATAAGTAGAAAGTAATTTCAAAGGGAAAGTACTAGCCCTGTGGGTCTGGGGAGAATCCTGAGAAAAGTGGGATTTAGCTGCCTTTTTTTTTCTCTGACCAAGGCCTCATTTCTTTTTACATTTTATTTTTTTTTATTTTATTTTTCAATAGTATTTTATTTTTCCAAATACATGCAAAGATAATTTTCAACATTTACATTTGCAAAACCTTGTGTTCCAAATTTTTTTTCTCTTCCCCTTTCTCCCCCCCCGCCCCAAGACAGCAAGCAATCCTATATAGGTTAAATATGTTGAGTTGAGTCTTGAAGAAAGCCAGGGAAGACAGAATTTGGAGGGGAAGAAGGAGACTATCCCAAGCATGCAGGAAAGCGGGTGAAAATGCACTGGGCAAGATGATTTCAGAGAGGCCTGGAGAGACTTACATGAACTGATGCTGAGTGAAATGAGCAGAACCAGGAGATCATTATACATGGCAACAACAGTACTATATAACAATTAATTCTGATGGACATGGCTCTCTTTAACAATGAAATGTTTCAAACCACCTCCAATTGTTCACTGAAGAAAGCCATATACACCCAAAGAGAGGGATGTGAAATGTGGACCACAACATAACATTCTCATACTCCTTGATTGATGTTTGCTTACATTGTGTTTCTTTTATCTGATATATCGTTTGTGTAGATAAGATTTTTCTTGCACAACAATGATAAGTTTGGAAATATGTATACAGATATTCGATTTGCCAATATTTTAACATAATTAACATGTAGTGGATATCCTGTCATCTAGGGGAGGGGTGGGGAGTTGGGGGGAAAAATTGTAACGGAAAGCTATGTAAGGGTTATTGTTGAAGAATTACCCACACATATGTTATGCAAATAAAATAAAATTTAAAAAAAAAGAAAAAAAGAAAATGCACTGGGTAAGGAGATGAAGTAGCTCAGTATTATTGCTCAGCTAGAATATGTGGAGAAGAATAAAATATAAGAAGACTGGAAAGGTAAGAATATGCCACCATTGTAAAGAACATTAAATAGTCAACAGTGTTTATATTTGATATTGAAAGTAACAGGGAGCCACTGGAGTTTATTGATTAGGAGAGATGATATAGTCAAATCTTCACTGAGGGAAGATAGATTTGAATGGTGAGAGATTTGAAAAGTGGGTACTAACTAGTAGTCCGCTTCTGTGTTCTAGGTGTGAGGTGATAAGACCCTATACTGGGGTGAATCAGGAGTTTAGATGTTGCAAATGTAGAAACAAGATTAGCAACAGATTGAATATTGGGTGAGAGTAATGAGTGGTGAGTAATAGTGCCTTCCCTCAAAGTGTTTCCATTCTAAAGTAATTACAAACCCATATATCTCATCCAATGTGTTATTTTTTAGGTTTCCTTCTTCTCACTTTTTGGGGAGGCTGGAGCATTGGAAAACTGTTGCTGATTAAGTATCTAGTATATAGGTCTTGCAACATGAGTGATATAAGCGAGGTCTTGCTGACTTTTTCCTTTTTTTTTTTTCAAGCTCATAAATTTATTGAGGAATTCAGTATAGTTACAGTTTAAGATTCATTTGAAAAACTTCTAAGTAACAAAGATTCATAATCCAACATACTGAACCAACTCAGATTTAAGGCATATGTCTCACAACCTTTCTAGCATGATGTATTTTTTTATTTATAGGCAAATCAGTTGCTCTTGTGTGATGGCAGCTATTAGGTAACTTATCCAAAATATTAAACAGATTTAAATATTATCCTTTTTATGTTTAACCATGATGGTTATTAAGAGGCAAGTAAGTGTCATTCTCCAAAGCAAAATCATTCCTGTTAAACAATATACAGAATAGACTTGGCATCTAAAGATTTATTCTTGTCTATCACCTTGAGACATATGGTACTTCTTTTCCCTTCAAGGTTTTTGTCAGGAGACTGACATATCTTCAGAGATAGACCAAAAACAACCTCTAATTTTACTGAGATAAATGGGGTTAGAATAGTCAGGTCAATTGCTGCCATTCACATGAGAAGTAATTTGAAGTTGGTAACAGTTTGTGGAAGCTGCATATTGGGAAAACTGGTGATTTCTAAGTGGAGGCCCCTTTTTGACTACTGTATAGGTATATTCACAGTTAGCCAAGGATTTGTGTTCAGATAATGCTTCTGTCCCAAAAATCTCAACTTTGTAAATTTTTATCCTTAACTTAACTATTTATTAAAGGTGCATTTCTACCATCATGAAAGTGGCTACCACCTGAGAATAACATTTTTCTTGTACTTTTCTTGAATAAAAACTATTGAACAAATAATATTCAGTTATTGATAACTTTGTTCTAATATTACTGCCAAGTTTTTGAAGTTCACTTGATGTAGAGAAGGGGTGAGAAGCTCAAATAGAAATGGGGCTATTAAATATGACGTTAAGGATCTTTGAAAGCTTCACATTGAAATAGAGAACCGCATGTTAACATTATCTATGTTCTGTTTCACTTTTACTTCTTTTGTTAAATACTTCCCAGTTACATTTTAATCTGGTTTGGCTACAACAGCTGTAGAGGACCCGTGTTCATTCACCACATTTTATCTCTACTGGTTTATTTGCTGTCTTATCAACCCTCTGCAGTCTAGCGTCCAGCCTCACCATTTACCTGAAACTTCTCTTTCCATAGTTAGCAGTGATCTTTAAATCATCAAATCTAATAACCTCTTCTCATTCTTGATCCTTCACTTTTCCGCAGTGTTTGATACTTAGCCTCTTCTTTTGCAAGTGCTATCATCCTTTTTGGGTTTGGGGAATACTACTTAACTTATTATTGTACTAACTATTTTACTGATTTCTCAGACTCCTTTACTGGATTTGTGCCATGCCCCAAGACTCTTTCCTGGGCTTTTTTCTCTTCCTTCTCTGCACTCTTCCACTTATGATTTCATCAGCTCTCATGGATTTAATTATCATAAGTTTTCTGACAACTCCACTATCTACATATCTCTTATGTAGATAGTGTTATTCATTTCATATCACCGACTTGCCCATTGGACATTTTGAACTTGAAGAGAGCATATCCAAAATAGCACTCACAAACTTTTCTCCTTATTCTAACCTTAGTTCAAACTTCCCCATTTTTTTCAAGGATACTACTATCCTTGTAGGTACTTATGTTTTCCACCTTGGCATCATCTTCAAGGCCTCACTTTCCCTTACTCTATATATCCAGTCAATTGTCAAACCTTGTCTTTTCTCCCTCAGTAGCATTTCTTAGATACATTCTATCTCTCCAATCAAACAATCACCACCATTGTTTATGCCCTTATTACCCCTTGCTTAAATTATTTTGATGGACTTCTCATTAGTTCTCCTGTAATGCTCAGGGAGAAACTGAGGCAGTATCACACATTGGAAATTAGATAATACTTTATTGATGTTAACTGAGAGTTCAGAATCCATAGCTATGGATCGGGACTGCTGGGGCTCTTGTCTCAAAGGACACAGTCTAGCCCAGAGAGTTAGACTGACAGACATGTCAGCTGACTGAATAGGACTAATGTCACAAAGTATTCAGTACCTCACTGGTGGGGATCACGATTTTTATAGTCTCCATAGCCCAGGGAGACAAAGAACTCATGGGAACAGCTGAGCACATCTGGTGTCCAAGGAAACCATAAATTCAGTTCTGGTAGGTAGGGAATAAAGGATGCCTGAGACAGAAACTGAGAAAGGAAGACAGTAAGTCTGAAGCCAAAAGATAAGGGGTATGTTGAGGCTGGCCATCTGGAGGTTTTATGACTCCTTTGGAATGTGAGTCCAATTATTTCTGATGGTCAGAAGGAGGGAGGTTGTTATTTTTGGGCAGAACAATTAAGTGAAACTGAAACAGCAACTGAGAGGAAACTGAGACGTGGAACTGTGGCACAACACTCCTTATACCATTTATTTTTACTCTTCAACCCATCTTTCACACAGATGCTAAAATGATTTTACTAAGGCACAAATTTGATCATGTCAACCTCCCTTCTCCCTTTCACTCTCCTTCCTCCCCCCAAAAAGGAAAAACAAAAACCTACAACGGTGGTAGCTCCATATAATCTCTAGCAGCAATTATAAATCCTACTATTTGCTTTTGAGAACTCTTCTTGATGTAAGCCTTACCTTTCCAGCTTTATATACATCATATCCCTCCATGAAGAGCTTAAAAGTATATATACATGTAGGGGCAGCTAGGTGGCGCAGTGGATAGTGCACCAGCCCTGAAGTCAGGAGGACCTGAGTTCAAATGTGGTCTCAGACACTTAACACTTCCTAGCTGTGTGACCCTGGGCAACTCACTTAACCCCAATTGCCTCAGCAAGAAAAAGAAAAAAAAAAGCATATATACATTTATACACAAAACATGTACAAAAAAGATGCAAGACGACCTTGTATCATTCTCTACTTTCCTTCTTCTTAGTATTAACTCTACAGGACAGGAAGCCCTTTGGTGTCTGTCCTCCATTCCCCTTTCCAGCTTTCTTTTGTGTATTGTTTTCCCCCATTAAATGGTCAGCTCCTTGAGGCAGGTTTTGTCTTTCTTTTTCTAGTTTACTGAGTTCAATGCTTAGCACAGTGCTTGACACATAGTAGACACTTAATAAGTATTTATGAATTGAATTGAAGTGAACTGACCCTGGTGGGGGAAAGGGAGGCCCTTGTAGAGTAGGGTAGGGATGAAGGAAACAAAGAGGACTTCATGCAGAAAGTAACATGAGATGAACCCTAAAGAAATTTGGGATTCAGGAGGTGGAGGTGGAAGGAGTATGTTCCAGGCATGGGAGGCAGGAAGTAAAACTAAAGAAGGAAACGATTTAATGTGTGAGGAATAGCATGAAGGCCAACTTGATTAGATCATTTAACTATTTAACAAAATACATAAAAATACAGTGCAACATAGTTAAGATCAGTTTGTGAATTTTTAATCTAATATGCCTTCTCCAGGGATCCTTTTCTTTTTGAGTCTGACACCACTGTTGTAGTTGATTTATTTTAGGGAGTGACCTATGGAACTGAGAGCTTAAGTTGCTCTGGGGCTCATAGCTCATAAGTATCTTACGCAAGGCTTGAGTCCTAGTCTTCTTGGGGCATCCTGAAGGAAATTCAAGAGACTTCATGTACCAGACTAGTTAACTTTCTGTCTCTATCTGGACCACAACCAGATCCTGATAGTGACAGCTGAGAACTCTGAACCCAAGAGTTGGAAGAACAGCAAAATGGTGCCCCATCACTGAGGCAATCAATCCCTGTGGAGAAAGCTCATCTTTCCTCTCCCCCTACCCAGCAATTGAGGTAAAATGATTTACCCAGAGTCACACAGCTAGGGAGTGATTAGTGTCTGAGGTCAAATTTGAACTCAGGTCCTCCTGACTTCAGGGCTGGTGCTCTAACTACTGCCCCACCTAGCTGCCCCCAGGGGCTCATCTTAAGGTCCTCAACATCACCAAAGCTAATTACTGACCAACTGCCACAGATGATCAAATAAGCTCAGGAGCCTGGTAATTCTAATACCCCTGAATTTCCTTCCCTTCTCCCAGCTCAGACCCCCAAGTCATTATTCAAGCAGTGAAAATGTGACCTAGCAACTGGTTCTGTGAAACTACAGCCTGTGCTTCCTCAACAGTAATGGCTGCTGGACACTGGGAAAAGAAAATTCTTCCCCCCAAAATGGATATGATTTTATTATTGGAAAAACATTAAAGAAGAATGTGCTACCATCTGCTTTTATGTTGTACTCTAAAGCTCATCGGGTCTTCCATCTGATTTTCCTGTTGAAATCTCTTGTGTGTTATTTGACCCATTAAAATGTGAATTCCTTGAGACTAGGGATTATCTCCACTTTACTATCTACTTTTCTATTTGTTTCTAAGCTTCTATTTCTACTTCTTATTATTTATACATAATAAAAACTTAATAGTCATTCATTCACTCATTCATTCCTTCATTTCTTCAGAAGCAAGTATAAGTAATTCTTATATTTGAATTTATTTTAATATATTTAACTTTAAATTTTCATTCCCCAGAGAATACATATTGAGCTAATTTCCCTTGCCTCTCAGAAAACAGCTAAATTAGGAAGGGGAATTCACAAATACAAATGGAAAGCAGTATTATCACCTAGTATCACATACTAATGAAAAATAATTCAGACTTATAAATTATATTTTATAAAGGACTTTTTTATGGTAACTTGATGGTTTTCTGAGTTGTAACAATTCCCATTTGCATTATACCCCTTAATTTATGAAGCACTGTCTTAAAGACAATCCTATAAATGACAGACTTGACTTAAAGCCAGGTTTTGTGACACTGTGTCCAATTTTCTTTCTCTTATAGTAGGTTACCTTTATTTTTGAGGCAAAAAAGACGATATTCTTTTTATCAATAAAATTTGAAATTTAGTTCAGTTGTTTCACTCTTTCAAGTCTCTTTGTGACCCCATTCAGGTTTTTTTTTTTTTGGCAAAAATACTGGAATAATTTTAGAATAGGAAGTTTAGAATAGGGAATGAATAAATACACCTAATAATAACAGTGGAATCCACAGGCATTTAATAAGCACTTAGTCTGATTCTGGCCCAGTGTTGTAGGCTGTGTGCGGGGGATGATACAAAGAAAGGCAAAAGTAGGCCCTGTCCTCAAGGAGCCCCATCCTGAGGAAAGAGAGCAAATAAGCAACTATATACTAACAAGATTTATACAAAGCAGGAGTGGGAGGTAAAGAAAGAAAATTTCTGAGATGGTAGCTGGTGAAAAGGCACCATCAGAAAATTATATGTCCTGTGAGGAATAAGTAGGCCAGTGTCACTAGAGTATAGAATAAGGGGCAGGGACAATAGAGTAAAATGTATGAAACCTGGAAATGCTGGAAGGGGTCAGGTAAAAAGCAATAAACAGTAGACTTTATATTTGATTTTGGAGGTAATAGGAAGCCCCTGGAATTTATTGAGTGAGGCTAACTTGGTCAGACCTGCACTTTAGGAAACTCACTTTGGCAGCTGAGTGGAGGATTGACTAGGGTGGGGAGAAACTTGAAGCTGATGCACTCACCAGCAGGCTATTGTTGTTCAGTTCTTTTGCTAGGGTCTTTTTCACCCTTAAGAACCTAGCATTTTAAAGTCCTGTCCAACTCTGTGACCCCATTTTGAGGATTTTTTGGCAATGATACTGGAGTTGTTTGCCCAAGGTCACACAGCTATTAAGTGTCCTAGGCTAGATTTGAACTCAGGCTTAACTGATTCCACACTGAGATTCCACACCATACTTCTTCGTGACCCATGCAGGCTATTGCAGTAGTCTAAGTATGAGGTGAGGAGAGCAAGGTACTAGAATTTGTGGGAGAAAGTCAAAATACTCCTCAGAGAAAACATTACTTTTCTGAAAACATATATCAACAAAATAGAGAGGATCAATAAATTGATTATACACTCTTTAAAAAGAAAATTATTATATTAACCAAAGAATTAGAATAAAAACATATTTTAAAATCAGAGGAACAAATTTTTTTAAATCGCTAATGAATTGATCACACAAGAAACTTGCATTTTGCTCAAAAGTAACAAAATTAATAAACCACTAAGCAGTTTGACTAAAGAGAAATAAATTTGACAAAATAAGAAATTAGCAATATAAATTCACAGGGAATAGAAAAAGTAGAACTATTTGAAATTACTGAGCATAATTTTATTCCAGAACACTGGACAGTTTAAAGGAATTGGATGATTAAGTACAAAAATATAAAATACCCATGTTAATAAAACCAGAAATTGATGTTATTCCATTCTTGTAATGAGAAACTCATTGAGCACTAAATGAATTACAGAGGGAAGAAAATTCCTAGTCCAGGTATACTTACAACGAAATTCTGTTAAACATTTAAAGGTCAATTACCAGTTATACAATAGAGAAAAAGATATTCTATCAAACTCCTTTTATGAGACAGTTATGGTTTTGATGCCCAATCCAAGGGGGGGAAAGAAGGAAAGGAGAACTATAGACCAATATCATTAAGGAATAATGATTTTAATATTTTATTTTTAAAATTTTTATTATTTTATTTTTCTCTAATTACATGTACAAACAATTTTAACCTTTTTTTTTTTCAAATTTTGAATTCCAACTTCCTTCTCTTCCTCCCTCCCTCCCAATGAGAAGGTAAGCAATTGGCCGTAAGTTTTATGTACATATGTATTTAATATTTTATAGAAAATCTTAACAAAGATACTTTAGCTATATGTGTATATTGAATTTATATAGTGGATGCCATGATAGTTTAACTTTAAAAAATAATTAGCAAACTGAGTCACATAAGAAATTTAAAAATATATTTTTTAAAACCCACATGACTATATCAGTCGATACAGAAAAAAGCCTTTGACAAAAAACAGTACTCAGATAAAAAAGTCTAAAAAGTGCAGTTATGGAAAAACATCTTTGCATCCATGCCTCCTGTGCCATTGGATAAGAAGGAAGTTTTTTTTTTATGATGAGGTGTTCTATGCTTAAAGTTTAATTTAATGACATTATTTTTCCAATATTGCCTTGTTAATCATTATAATCTACACAATTACATATTTTTTTCTGTCCAAGATGATAAAACAGTTTAAGATGATTTCTTTCATAACTTTTCTTTCTTTTTTTTTTACTTAAAGCTTTTTATTTGTATAACATATGTATGGGTAGTTCCCCAACATTGATCTTTCCAAAGCTTTCCATTACAAATTTTACCCCCAGTCCCTTCCCCTCCCCTAGATGGCAGGAAGTCCACTACATGTTAATAATGTTGAAATGCTTGAGAAGTTATGCAAAAAAAAATTCTATCTACAAGAAAAAAAAAGAATCAGAGAAAGGCAACACAATGCAAGCAAATGTCAATAGAGATCATGAAAATGTTACGTTGTGGCCCATATTTCATTTCCCTC
>JAJPUD010009261.1:0-13246 GCA_023553655.1 Myrmecobius fasciatus | reverse complement strand
AACTTTTTGAGCATAGCTCCAAATTGCTCTCCAGAATGGCTGGATCCGTTCACAGTTCCACCAACAATGTATTAGTGTCCCAGTTTTCCCACATCCCCTCCAACATTCATCGTTATCTTTTCCTGTCATTTTAGCCAATCTAACAGGTGATACCTCAGAGTTGTCTTAATTTGCATTTCTCTGATCAATAGTGATTTGGAGCAACTTTTCATATGATTAGAGATGGTTTTAATTTCATCATTTGAAAATTGTCTGTTCATATCCCTTGACCACTTCTCTATTGAAGAGTGGCTTGAATTCTTATATATATGAGACAATTCTCTATATATTTTAGAAATGACGCCTTTATCAGAACCATTAAATGTAAAGATGATTTCCCAATTTGATGCTTCCCTCCTAATCTTGTCTGCATTAGTTTTATTTGTACAGAAACTTTTTAACTTAATATAATCAAAATTATCTATCTGGTGTTCAATTAGGAGTTCCATATCTTCTTTGGACATAAATTTATTCCATCTCCACAGGTCTGAGAGGTAAACTATATTACGTTCCTCTAACTTGTTTACAAAATCACTCTTTATATCCAGATCATGAACCCATTTAGATCTTATCTTGGTATGTGGTGTTAGGTATGGGTCAAGCCCTAATTTATTCCACACTAGTTTCTAATTTTCCCAGCAGTTTTTGCCGAATAGTGAGTACTTATCCCAAAAGCTGGGGTCTTTGGGTTTATCAAACACTAAATTGTTAAGGTTATTGCCTAGATTGTCCTGATAACCTATCCTATACCAATGATCGACTGCTCTATTCCTTAGCCAGTACCAAACGGTTTTGATGACCGCTGCCTTATAATATAGTTTTAGATCTGGTACAGCAAGGCCACCTTCATCTGCCTTTTTTTTATTAATCCCCTTGAAATCCTTGACCTTTTGTTCTTCGAAATGAACTTTGCTACTATTTTTTCTAGATCTGTAAAATAATTTCTTGGGAGTTTGATTGGTATGGCACTAAATAAGTAGATTAGTTTGGGTAGTATTGTCAGTTTTATTATGTTCGCTCTGCCTATCCATGAGCACTTAATGATTAGGTCTGATTTTATTTGTGTGGAAAGTGTTTTGTAGTTTAGATCATATAGTTTCTTACTTTTCCTTAGCAGATAGATTCCCAAATATTTTATCCTATCATCTTCTATTTGGAATGGAATTTCTTTTGGTATCTCTTGCTGCTGAACTTTGTTGGTAATATATAAAAATGCTGATGATTTATGTGGATTAATTTTGAATCCTGCCACTTTGCTAAAGTTGTGAATTGTTTCTAGTAGTTTTTTAGTTGAGTCTCTAGGGTTCTCTAAGCATACCATCATGTCATCTGCAAAGAGTGATAATTTGGTTTCTTCATTACCTACTCTGATTCCTTTTATCTCTTTTTCTTCTCTTATCGCTAAAGCTAACATTTCTAATACAATATTAAATAGTAATGATGACAGTGGGCACCCTTGTTTCACTCCTAATCTTATTGGGAATGGTTTTAGTTTGTCTCCATTACATATGATGCTTGCTGATGGTTTTAAATAGATGCTACTGATCTTGGCAGTATACCTTCTGTCCCTATTTTCTCAAATAATTTGTGTAGTATTGGAATTAATTGTTCTTTGAATGTTTGGTAGAATTCACATGTAAATCCATCTGGCTCTGGAGATTTTTTCTTAGGGAGTTGGCTAATAGCTTGTTCTATTTCTTTTTCTAATATGGGGCTATTTAAATAATTTATTTCCTCTTCTGTTAACCTGGGCAATCTATATTTTTGTAGATATTCCTCCATTTCATTTAGATTATCAAACTTACTGGCATAAAGTTGGGCAAAGTAACTCCTAATTATTGCTCTAATTTCCTCTTCATTGGAGGAAAGTTCTCCCTTATCATTCTTGAGACTAACAATTTGATTTTCCTCTTTCCTTTTTCTTATCAAATTAACTAAAGGCTTATCTATTTTGTTGGTTTTTTCGTAGAACCAACTCTTAGTTTTATTTATTAATTCAATAGTTTTCTTATTTTCAATTTTATTAATTTCTCCTTTTATTTTTAGAATTTCCAATTTGGTATTTAATTGAGGGTTTTTAATTTGCTCTTTTTCTAGTTTTTTTAATAATAAGCCCAATTCGTTGATCTTTTCTTTCTCTATTTTATGAAAGGAAGCATCTAGAGATATAAAATTGCCCCTTATAATCGCTTTGGCCGTATCCCACAAATTTTGGTATGTTGTCTCCTTATTGTCATTCTCCTGGATGAAATTATTGATTGTGTCTATGATTTGCTCTTTCACCCATTCATTCTTCAGGATTAGATTATTTAATTTCCAATTAACTTTTGGTTTATTTTCTCCTGGCCTTATATTGCATGTGATTTTTATTGCATCATGATCTGAAAAAGATGCATTTACTATTTCTGCCTTTCTGCATTTGATTATGAGGTTTTTATGCCCTAACACATGGTCAGTTTTTGTATAGGTTCCATGGACTGCAGAGAAAAAAGTAAACTCCCTACTGTCTCCATTCAATTTTCTCCATAGATCTATCATACCTAACTCTTCTAACAATTGGTTTATCTCCCTAGTTTCTTTCTTGTTTATTTTGTGGTTTGATTTATCTAATTCTGAGAGAGTAAGGTTGAGATCCCCCACTTGTATAGTTTGGCTGTCTATTTCTTCTTGCATCTCTCTTAATTTCTCCCCTAGGAATTTGGATTCTATTGCACTTGGTGCGTATATATTTAGTATTGATATTGCTACATTATCTATGGTACCCTTTAATAAAATATAGTTTCCTTCCTTATCTCTTTTGATTAGATCTATCTTAGCTTTTACTTGATCTGAGATAAGGATTGCTACCCCTGCTTTTTTTTGTTCACCTGAAGCATAATAGGTCCTGCTCCAGCCTTTTACCTTCATCCTATATGTGTCACTGTGTTTTCGATGTGTTTCTTGTAGACAACATATTGTGGGATTCTGATTTTTAATCCAGTCTGATATCCGCTTCCGCTTCATGGGAGAGTTCATCCCATTCACATTCACAGTTAGAATAACTAATTCTGTATTTCCTGCCATCTTATTTACCCAAGTTATGTTTTCCCCTTTCCTTTCCCCTTTCTCCCTTCCCCCCTCCTCAGTACTTTGCTTTTGATGACCCCCTCCCCCAAACAATACTCCACCCTTTAGGTCCCCTCCCCCTGTTTTTACTCCTTTCCCCTGATTCTTCTATTTTCCCTTCTATTAGTTTATCCCTTTCTTTTCCTCCTTTCCCTCCTACTTCCCTCTAGCAATAGACAAGTTTCTATGTGAAATCAAGTGTCTGATATACACTTTTAGAGCCCAACCTGATGAGAGTAAGATTTACACAATGCTCATCTCCCTCCCCTTTCTCTCAATTCTATTAGGTTTTCTTTGCCTCTTCAAGAGATTTTACCTTGTTTTTACCTCCTTTTTTTTAGATCTTATTTTACCACTTTTTCCCTCTTTTCCCCAGTATGACAACCTTTCCCCCTCTAGTTCTCTTTTTCATATTATCAAAGTAATGTCTAGTTAATTATACCCCCAAACTTTAAGTATCCCCCTAGTAAAAATAAAGTTCTCAAGAGTCCTCTTTCCTTTTTACCTTTTTATGCATCTCTTGAGTTCTGTGATTGGAGGTCGAATTTTTTGTTCCGATCCGGTCTTTTCATTAGAAATAGGTGAAATTCACCTATATCATTGAATGACCATGTTCTTCCCTGGAGGATAATGCTCATTCTAGCTGGATAGGTTATTCTTGGCTGTAATCCAAGTTCTTTGCCCTTCAGAATATCTGGTTCCAGGTCCTTCGATCCTTCAATGTGAAGGCTGACAGATCGTGTGTGATTCTAATTATTGATCCTTGGTATTTGAATTGTTTCTTTCTAGCTGCTAGCAGAATCTTTTCCTTGGTGCTATAGTCCTGAAATTTAGCCACAATATTCCTTGGGGTTTTAATTTTGGGGTCTCTTTCAGGAGGAGATTGGGGAATTCTTTCAATGGTGATTTTGCCTTCTGATTCTACAATCTCAGGGCAGTTTTCTTTCAGGATTTCTTGGAAGATAGTGTTTAGATTCTTTTTTTATCATGACTTTCAGGAAATCCAATAATCCTTAGATTGTCTCTCCTAGATCTATTTTCCAAGTCAGTTGTTTTTCCTAGGCGATATTTCATGTTTTCTTCTAATTTTTCATTTTTTTGTTTTTGTTTGACTGATTCTTGAAGTCTTATTGAGTCATTCACTTGGATTTGTTCAATTCTTATTTTTAAAGTGTTGTTTTCTTCAGTTACCTTTTTAAGCTCCTTTTGTAACTGGCCAATTTGTTCATTGCTCTCTTTTTTCACTTCACTAATTTTATTTTTCAAGAAATTGGTGTCTTTATCATATCTCTTTTGGAGGGCTTCTTGCACTGACTTCAGTTTATTTTCCAATTTATCCTCCAGCTCTCTTTTGAGATTCTGTATGCAATCTTCCAGAAAGGCCTTTTGAAAGGGGGACCAGTGATGGTCCTTAATAACATCTTCTGGAGTTTTGTCTAAAGGAACCTCAGAATCTGGGGTCAGCCCTTCTGTGTCTTGATAAAAGCTTGTCTATGGTGAGAGCTCTCTTTTGCTTCTTCATTTTTTTTTTTTTAAACAGCGTGTATATTTCTTTAAGGTTTGGAAAAACCGAGGCTAAAGCTCTTTGCCCTGGGGCAATTTGTCGAATTAATTTAAGGTGCTGGGCCGGTGGGGGCTAGGACTAAGTCTGAATTACTCCTTAAACAAGGCAAGTCTGCCAGAACACCTGCCCCCAATCAGGGCAGAGTTTCCCAAGTGCCTCAGATAAACTCCAGGTGTTTGGAATGTAGAGTTTGGAGTTTTTGCCACAGTGAGCTAAGCTGAGTCCCACCCTCACTTCCGGCCTACACCACTCTTTATCCCTCTGTCTGAGATAGACAAACCTAATGTGAAGTTCTTCAGAGGTATCAGCAAGCAGTATCCAAGTATTTCTGAATTCGTTGACTTGAAGATCAGTTCAGAGGCTTATTTTATTGTTGATTTGAGAAAAGATCAGAGGAGAAGCAGAGAGTCATGTTTTCACTCCGACATCTTGGCTCGGCCCCCCCATCAAGATGGAAGTTCTTATCCAAAGAGATAGTAACTGAAATTGTTGAAATTCAGGCCAGGCCAGCATATGTCTCTGTAGCCATTACTGTGATCATCAACTCCTTCCACCATACATAACAATGGTAGGTTACTCTAACTGACCACTGTTTTATTGGATTGATTATAGTGGACAGATCTCTGTTCACTAAGATTCATCAAAGCTGAGACCCATTTTACTGGCTATAGTTCTTCAGTAGCACGAAAGCAAGTATGGCATGAATGGAACAGGGTTGAAGCAAAGAGGCCAAGACTCAAAATTGTCAGTGAGTGGGAAGGGGTGACCTTAGTGTTGGGTCAGAACAGAACAATTAATCTATGCCCTTTCCCATGGAGCATGGGGATGGGGTAGATTGGCAGGCAGATAGCTGAGAAAGGGAAAGAGGAAGAAGGCACTGCAAGATAGCAGAGTAAAAGCTGGATGTTTCTGACCTCTCAGCCTGGGGACACCAGGGAGGACGTGGAAGGTCATGGAGAAGGTCTGTGGCACCAGGGTGGGAGTCCAGTATGCAGTTCTAACACAGGCTGTCAGTGCAGCCCCATTGACACACCTAACAGCTCAAGGATAGAAAAGAGTGTAATTATTACCGTTGAAAATTATTATAGTGAGAAGATCAAAACACACATTCAGAAGGTAATAACAAAATTAAAGCTCTTACATCCAAAGTCTCCAAGAAAAATAAGACTCAGGCTCAGGCCACGAAAGAGCTCAAAAGGAATTTTGAAAATCAAATAAGAGAGAGAGAGAGAAAAAAAAATAGGAAAAAAAAATTTTGAGTGGTGCAAAAGGAAATGCAAAAAAGCTAATTAAGAGAAGAATGCCTTAATAATGGCCAGTTGGGAAAGGTAGTACAAAAGCTCACTGAGGAAAATAATTCCTTTAAAAGTAGAATTGAGCAAATGGAAGCTAATGACTTTATGAGAAATCAAGACACAAGAAAGCAAAACCAAAAAAGTGAAAAAAAATAGGAAAATGTAAATTTCTCATTGGAAAAATAACTGACCTGGAAAATAGATCGAGGAGAAATAATTTTAAAATTATGGGTCTACCTGAAAATCATGGTCAAAAAAAGAGCCTGGACATCATCTTTCAAGAAATTATCAAGAAAAACTGTCCTGATATTCTATAACTAGATAATCCATCAATTGAATAGAAATTGAAAGAATCCATCAATCACCTCCTGAAAGAGATCCCAAAATGAAAACTCCCAGGAATATTATAGCCAAATTCCGGAATGCCTAAGGAGAAAATATTATAAGCATCCAGAAAGAAAAAACTCAAATACAGTGGAGCCACAGTCAGGATAACACAAGATAAAGCATCTTCTACGTTAAAGGATTGGAGGACATGGAATATGATATTCTGGAGAGCTTGGAGTTAAGATTACAACCAAGAGTCATGTACCCAGCAAAACGGAGTATAATCCTTCAGAGGAAAAGGTGCATTCAACAAAACAGGATTTTCAAACATTCCTGATGAAAAGACCAGAATTGAATAGAAAATTTTATTTTTAAATACAGGACTCTGGAGAAGCATAAGGAGGTAATCAGGAAAGTGATATTATAAGGGACTTAAGTTTATCACTTATCATTTTTATCAGTTTACATTTCCTATATGGGAGAATGATACTTATTAGAGCATTGTCATTACTATGGCAATTAGAATATATTCAGAGGGCATGAGTATCAGTTGAATATGAAAGGATAATACCTTTTAAAAAATAATGAAATTATGGGGTGAGAGGGAAATACACTGGGAGAAAGGGAAAGGGAGAAGTGGAATCATGCAAATTATCTGCCATAAAAAAAGAGGAATGAAAAAAAGCTTTTACAGTGGAGGGGAAGAGGGGAAGGAGAAGGTAAATGAATAAACATTAATCTCATCATAATTGGCTGAGAGGACAACATAGACATTCAATATGGGTATAGAAATCTATCTTAACCTGCAGGATAATAGGAGAGTAATGTTATATGGAAAGAGGGGGGCAGTGATAAAAAAGAGGGTATAACAGGAGAGAGGGTAGTCAGTACCAAAATACTTTCGAGGAAAGATAGGGTGAAAGGAGAAATAAATGGGGAGAAATACAGTTAGCAATAGTAATTGTAAAAAGAATTTGAAAGCAAATTTCTCTGATAAAGCCTAATTTTCTTTTTTCTTTTTTAATTAAAGCTTTTTATTTTCAAAACATATGCATGGATAATTTTTCACCATTAACCCCTGAAAAACCTTGTGCTACAAATTTCCCCCCTTTCATCCATTCTCTCCCCTAGATGGCAAGTAATCCAATATATATTAAAGATGTTAAATCCAATATGTGTATACATATTTATGTAATTATTGTGCTGCACAAAAAAAATCAGATCAAAAAGGAAAAAAAATGAGAAAGAAAACAAAATGCAAGCAAATAACAAAAAGAAAATGCTATGTTGTGGTTCATACTCAGTTCCTACACTTCCCTCTATGGGTGTAGACGGCTCTCTTCATCACAAGATCATTGGAACTGGCCTCAATCATCCCATTGTTGAAAAGAGCCATGTCCATCAGAATTGATCTTCATACAGACTTGTTGTAAGACCTTAACATATAAGTCTTCTCAAATATAGAGGGAATTTAGTCAAATTTATAAAAAAATAAGAGCCATGCCCCAATTGATAAATGATCAAAAGAAATGATCTATGCCCAAAAGGCTATAAATTCATACATATTCTTTGACCTAACAAAACCACTCTAGGCATGAATATCAAAAGAGACTCAAACCAAAAAAGAAAAAGAAAAAGAAAAATGACCAATATGTACAAAAATATTATAGCAGTTCTCAAGGTGAAAACATTGGAAATTAAGGGTATACCCATCAATTGGGGAATAGCTCAATAAACTGTGATATGTACTTGTGATGGAATATTATTGTTCTATGGGAAATGATGAGCAGGATGCTATCAGAAAAAAACAACAACAACCTGCAAAGTCCTCCATGAACACAAGGAAAGTGAAATATACTGTATGTAAAGTAATAACAATATTGGTGGATGACCAGTTGACTTTGCTACAAGATGACTTTGCTATTCTCAGTAGTATAATCATCCAGGACTACTCTGAAGTATTTCTGATGAAAAATCCTATCCAAACCCACATCTATATTCTATTCATCCATATCTATTCTGATTGCATCTGAATACAGACTGAAGTATTCTCTCTTCCTCTCCCTTTTATTCTCTCTTCCTGTCTCTCTCTCTCTAAATTAATTTTTCTTGAGGGTTTTTATTTTCATTAGGGTAGGAGATGTGTGTTTTCTTTCATAACTTGATTTTTATGGAAATGTTTTGCATAACTTCATATGTGGTTTCTTAACTGTGGAGGGGACAATAGAGAAAACCTAAAACTCAAAAATTTTAGAAAAAAATGTAAAATAAATTGTGAATAAATTTTAAAAAGAGTGAAAAGGCATTGACAAGAAAGTTGAGGGGCAGGGTGGGGAGAAGAATGTATTGAGGATATAGGGTTAGAGTCCCCACACTAATTCTGTTTTCTCTCAATTATCATGGCTATAGACACAGCCATGAAACCTATAGAAATAATAATTCCTCTGGAAAATAATTAATTTCTCAAAAGTTGTAAGCTCTTACATTAAATGTGAATGGGTCTTCAGAGGCCAATTCTTCAAATCTCTCATTTTACAGATGATTTTACATCTTCCCTATCCTACTTTTGAGAAGACAAGAAAAAACCAAATATCATTCCAAATATTTATAGTCATGCAAAATAAAAAGAATAAAGAAAAAGGAAGAGAGGAAGAGGAAGGAGGAGGAGGAGGAGGAAAAAGAGAGAGAACATGGAGGATGGAGGACGAAGAGGAAGACAATCTGAACAGAACCAGGAGAACAATTTATATAATAACAATAATATTGTAGAGATAAGCAATTTTGAAAAATTTAGGAATTTTGATTCACAACAAGCCAATCATAATTGCATAGGGACCCAAGAAGGCACTTAAATTTTAAAAAATTAGCCATGTGCTAAAGGTTTCAGAAATAAACCAACCAATCTGATTCTGCATGTGATTTCTCTGGCCATTTTCTTTTTGAAACAACAGTTAAAATATGTTGCATCTCTGTGCAGGCTTTTTCTCCTATTTATTTTATTTTAAAATAAATTTTAATAATATATTTTGTTTTTATAACACATACATTTTCCACTGTAAACCTCTCATCTCCTTCCAGAGAATCGTTCTTCATAACCAAGCATGAAAAAAAGGTCAGAAGAAAAAAAAAAGGTTCTGTAAAATTAAACAGTATATAAAAAAGTCTTCATTATATGCAAGATCCTACAACCATAGTTCCCTACTTCAAGAATGTACATACACTAGCTTATACTGGGTCATGAGAATTATAAAATTTTCAGTGTGAGTATCTTTCAGATTTCAGAAATCAAAAAATGCTACATACCAGAGCTTGATGTATTGTTTTGTTGATTGGTTAGGTTTAAGAAAATAATTTAGAAAATACTAACAAGGCAGATTAAATTTGTGTGTCATGAATTTTTGAAGAGCTGATTATTAAACATTTATAAGCACATCTTTCCCCTTCTGATGCAAAGGAGCAAGAGTGGAAGGTATCTTTTCATATCCATTCTTTGGGACAGTGTTTGGGCATCATAATTTTGCAGTGTTCACTTTTATTTACATTTTTGCCATTTATTCCATTTACATTGTTGTAATCATAATGTATTTTGGTTTTGTACTTCTGTTTATGTCACTTTTCATCCATTCATATATATTTCTATGCTGCTTTATACTTATCATGTTTATTGTTTCTTACATCACAGAAATATATTCTATTACATTTATGTCATAATTTGTTCAGTCATTCTCCATATGATGAGTTATATAACTTAATTTCAAGATAACTTTCCAAAAGGCAATGTGAATTTGTAGCTCCACCAAGACATTAATGAGTCCATCTTTTTCATAACTCCTCCAAAATGGACAATTCCCATTTTTCATCATCTTTGCCAATTTGTTGAGAATAAGATAAAGCATCAAGGCTGTTTTACTTGTATTTCTCTAATTATTTGTGATTTGGAGTTTGTATATAATTTAAGACCTGGATGTATTATTCCCTCTTTGTACTGATTTTTTTTCTTTTTTTAGAATTAATTTGATATTCTAGGTATTTTATTCTATTTTAGATAAAATTTGTAATTATCTTATTTTGCTCTGTAAAAATATATCTTTCATGGTTTGATTGTCAGGTCATTGAATCTGTAAATTACTTTGGTAGTGCCATTTTTATTTCATTAGCTCTGTCTTGCCATGACCATCAAATAATCCTTCAGTTAAATTTTTTTTCATTTAATTTCTTTAAGGACATTTTTTAAATCCATATAGGTATTAAATTGCTTTGGTAGATTGATTTCCAAATATTTTAGGAATTTTGTAGTTATTAAATAGGACTTCCTTTTATAAAAATTTTGTCCTCTTTGTTTTTATAATTACTATATAGAAATGATACTGATTTTGTGAGTTAATTTTGTAGTCAGCAATATTTAGAAACTATTTTCTCAACTAGATTCCTTTCTGGTTCTCTAAGATTTTTTTTAATAAACTGTAATCATTAGTAAGTAGGGATAAATCTTTTTGCTTATCTTTATGCCTTTAATTTCTCTTAATTAAGTCTTTACAATTTTTAATTTGCAATATAACCCTCTTTTTTGGGGGGAAGCCAGTTTATATGGGAGCTATAACAATTCTTTGTTCAATTAATTAGGATCCAATAACCTCTGGGTGAATAGATATTTCAGTGGTTGGTTTCAGGCTATTATTTCTTTGGATATTTGAACATGTGAAGCATGACTTAAAGGCTTCATTTCCTTGTTTTCCAAATAATTTTTCTCCTTTTCCCCCTTGTATTATTATACATTTTGCTTTCATATGTATCCCCTACTGTTATGATATAGCTGATGAGAAAATTCAATTTTTAATCTGAATTTCTTACAATTTTTGACTGCTTGAAAAGAACACAGGCTTATGCTTTTTCTTGCATACTCGTTTTCAAGAGTGTAATTATAGAGTTCTGAGTTGACTTTAGATAAATATATACTGTAACAAAGATGAAGCTAAGAATTCTTCATATCTTGGGAACTAGTAATTTCCAAGAATTTGTTATTTTTAATTGTTCTTCTTAATTGTGGCTCTATTAGATTTTTATTTTAATTTGTATTATATTTTTCACCCTGAAAGTTAAAGCTAAATTTCTTTACTTTTTTTTTGAAACAGTTTGAAGATCTACATTTTTTTTTTTTTAGAACATACAGCAAAGTTCAATTCAAAGGATCCAAGTTGAAACCCATAAAACCAGTGATCATCACAAATGGTTTACAAAGTGGGGTATTATTTGACTGTTAAGCATATTCAAAAATCACATATAAATAGTTAAAGTAAAGAGATGAGTAAT
Organism: Myrmecobius fasciatus; assembly: GCA_023553655.1. Lineage (NCBI taxonomy): Eukaryota > Metazoa > Chordata > Mammalia > Dasyuromorphia > Myrmecobiidae > Myrmecobius > Myrmecobius fasciatus. The sequence continues at coordinate 1,606 of JAJPUD010009261.1, read as the reverse complement.
AAAATTAAATCATTTTTAAGTCAAACTTAAAGATAGTCATGGCATAGTGTATAGAAAACTATTCTCTATCAGGAAGACTTAGATTAAAATCCTGCATTCAATGCATATTTTCCTTGTGACCTTGAACAAATCATGCCCCTTCTTTGTGATTCTGGACAAATTTCTTAGATTATAAATGGTAAATCTTGCACCAGTTTATATATGTAGAAGAAGTTTGTGTCCTTATGATTTCCCTGCTAGATAAAATCATAGATTAATGCTTCTCCTTCTCTGCCCCATCTGCCACCAAAACAACCACCATCACCATATTAAAAATGAATTATCTTGATTGTTTTATATTAGTCTTCCCCCATGTCTAGTATTGTACTTTGTGCAAAGCTGGTAATTTTTAAATATGCCCATTGAATTGACACATTGGGTAGAAGATTAATCCTGGAAACAAATCCAACTTCAAATACTTATCAGCTGTGGGATCTTGGATAGGTCACTTAACCTCTTTCTTCCTCAGTTTTCTTACATGTAAAATGGGGTTTGTAAATAGCAAAATAGCACCTATCTTCCAAGGTGGCTGTGGGGAAAAATTAGATAATATTTGTGTACCACTTTGCAAATCACAAAATATTTTATAAATGCTAGCTATCATCATTGTTGTCAGCTTGGGCTCTAAAGTTGGAAAATTTTTGTGTTATCCTTTTTGATCCTTGTTTCCACTAGGAGAGATAGGTAGGATAGATATTATTAGCCTCATTTTATACTTGGAAAAAGTGCAGTGAGGAGACATTTAATGACTGACTGTTCATGAATGTTCAAAGTACTAAAGGAACAGGAAGTGATGGACCCAGAACTGGAATGAAGTCTTTTAAGCCTCAAATGTAGTGTTTTTGCTATCATACCATAATATATCAAATCATTAGGAAAACTTTATTTGGTTTGCACAGCCTTAACATAAAATTTCAGTATGATTTGGGGGTACACTTTGAATCTGAATTTACCCTTTCAGGTAAAATATGTTTCTTTCAATATTCATGAAATAATTTTTTCAAAGGTCACCTTGTATTTAAATCCTACCTTTGACGAGTACTACCTGTGTAATCTTGGGTACCTTTCCCTTCTTTGGACTCAGTTTTTTCATCTGTAAAATGAGTCCTTTGGACTAGATGATCTCTGAGATTCCTTCCAGCTATGATCCATGGCAACTGGCCTTGCTGAATGCTTATTTTTTACTCTAGAAGTAAAGGATTCTGGATCAACAAGATATAACTTTGTAGTTCTAGAAACATTCGGAAATTTTTTGAAATTAAAATGTTACCAGATAGATAATTTTGATTATATTAAGTTAAAAAGTTTCTGTACAAATAAAACTAATGCAGACAAGATTAGGAGGGAAGCATCAAATTGGGAAATCATTTTTACATTTAATGGTTCTGATAAAGGCTTCATTTCTAAAATATATAGAGAATTGTCTCATGTAAGAATTCAAGCCACCATTCAGTAGATAAGTGATCAAGGGATATGAACAGACAATTTTCAGATGATGAAATTAAAACCATCTCTAGTCGTATGAAAAGTTGCTCCAAATCACTATTGATCAGAGAAATGCAAATTA
>JAJPUD010009260.1:32896-65858 GCA_023553655.1 Myrmecobius fasciatus | reverse complement strand
AATTCTGATGGACATGGCTCTCTTCAACAATGAAATGTTTCAAACCACCTCCAATTGTTCACTGAAGAATGCCATATACACCCAGAGAGAGGGATGAGAAATGTGGACCACAACACAACATTCTCATACTCCTTGATTGATGTTTGCTTACATTATGTTTACTTTATCTGATATATCATTTGTGTAGATAAGATTTTTCTTGCACAACAATGATAAGTTTGGAAATATGTATACATATATTTGATTTGGCAATATTTTAACATAATTAACATGTAGTGGTTATCCTGCCATCTAGGGGAGGGGTGGGTAGTTGGGGGGAAAAATTTGTAACTGAAAGCTATGTAAGGGTTATTGTTGAAGAATTACCCACACATATGTTATGCAAATAAAATAAAATTAAAAAAAATAAAATAAATATAAAAAAACATGCAATAATTAATTTCCCTGATCTAAAAGGAAGAACTATTATTAGATCATAAGTGGGTGAAGTCCTGTTCCTTCATGAACTAGGTTCGCCTCCCTTGCCACTCCCCTTAAGATTATCTCCCCTATTAAAATTCCATTTACATTTTAATGTAGGCACTTTAAGATTTTTAAAGACCTAAGCTATATCAAACAAACCCACACATAAGCATATACATATATAACCAAGAAGATATCACTAATCATCAATACAATCACTGTCTTATCTCCACAAATAGTTTATTAGAATTTTCTGTCTATAAGTCAAATGTTCTAGATGAAAAGATTAGGAATTGTATGATTTTTCTTTTTAAAAATATTTGAATTTTAAAAATAAAAATATTTATGTAGAAAGAAAAGAGAAAGACAACATTATGGGAAAAATGAAAGGATTAGACATTATATCTTAGGCATATATTCTATTCAAACTAGTAACAGCAATATTGCTCTGCATGTCTGTTCTCTTTTGAATTTCCTTCTGCTTTCTTCAATATGATTTTTAATACTTATTAGTATTATTTTCCACATTTGTACTTTTGTCCGTTTTTTGTATTGTTCCTAAATGCCTTCCAAAACTTTCCACTCCTGCTCCAAACAAAAGGGTTTTCTTATAACAATGCTATCAGTTAAAGGGGAAATATCATATTCAATCATATCTGAGGTATCATTCTAAGTGTACAGTACAATACGTTATATTTTTTTACCTTAAAAATTATTAATATGTCGGGGTGGAGCCAAGATGGCGAACTGCAGACAGCATCCTCTGTGAGCTCCTGAGACCTTCCCGCAGACTCAGACAAATTGAGCCTCCAAATTGGTTCTGGAGTGAGGGCTCCACCAAACACTTGGACTACAACGCACTTCTATCAAATATCTACTTTGAAAGAACTTCTGAGGTCAGTTTTAGACGGGCAGGGGATCGAGCAGCTCCCAGCGTTCAGACACCACTGGCAGCCGGGGTGCAAGTCCAGGGCTGGGACGGATCAGAAGATTTTAGGCTGCCAGGAAGTCCCTGGGAGAGGCTGTGGCCACTTTGCTCTGCTTGCGGGCAGGTGCTTTGGCGGATCTACCTTTGATAAAGAGTGGATTGAGAGCAGCTGAAAGTGTGGTCCTAGTGTGGATCTAGCCAGATCAGCCTCAGACCAGAAGTCAACTCGGCAAACTGCCCCAGGGCAAATTGAAATTGCTGCTGCTGCTGCTGCTGCTACAGCAGAATTCCCTGCTGGTGACTGATACCTCAGCTAAACATCATGAGCAAGAAGAAGAGAGCTCTCACCATAGACAGGTTTTATGGAGAGAAACTAGAGAAGTCCCCAGATCCTGAGATTCTGAAAACAATCCCAGATAAAGCCACAAAGGTGGACATAAGCTGGTCTCCCTTTCAGAAGGCTTACCTGGAAGATTGCATAAAGAATCTCAAAAGAGAGCTAGAAGAAGATTGGGGAAATAAACTGAGAGCAGTGCAAGAAGGAAATATCGCCCTGCAACAGAGATGTGAAAAACTGGAAAATAAGTTGGATGAATTGGAAAAATACAACAATTCACGGAAAAACAATATTGGTGAATTGGAAACAATCACCAACTCACTAGAAAATAAAAATAGTGAATTGAAAAAGATAACAAATTCGCTGAAAAACAAAATTAGTGAATTGCAAAAAGACAACAATTCACTGAAAAATAAAATTGGCAAAATGGAAGAAGAATAAAATGAACCAAAAAATTCAATTGGCCAGTTTCAAAAGGAGCTAAAAAAGATAGCTGAAAGAAATAATACCTTAAAAATTAAAACTGAACAAATTGAAATGAATGACTCAATAAGACTTCAAGAATCAGTCAAACAGAAACAAAAACAAAATGAAAAAATAGAAGAAAATATGAAATATCTCTTAGGAAAAACAACTGACTTGGAAAACAGATCCAGGAGAGATAATCTAAGGATTATTGGACTCCCTGAAAGTCATGATGAAAAAAAGAACCTTGATGCTATCTTCCAGGAATTCATGAAAGAGAATTGCCCTGATGTTTTAGAATCAGAAGGCAAAATTGGCATTGAAAGAATTCACCGATCACCTTCTGAAAGAGACCCCGAAATTAAAACCCCAAGGAATATCGTGGCCAAATTTCAGGACTATCGCACCAAGGAAAAGATATTACAAGCTGCTAGAAAAAAACAGTTCAAATACCGAGGAACTGTCATTAGAATTACACAGGATCTCTCAGCTTCCACATTGAAGGATCGAAGGGCCTGGAATCAGATATTCCAAAAGGCAAAAGAACTTGGATTACAGCCAAGAATAAGCTATCCAGCTTGAATGAGCATCATCTTCCAGGGAAGAAGATGGTCATTGAATGATACAGGAGAATTTCACCTACTTCTAATGAAAAGACCAGATCTGAACAAAAACTTGGACCTCCAAACATAGAACTCTAGAGAAGCATAAAAAGGTAAAAAGGAAAGAACTCTCGAGAACTATATCTCTACTAGGGGTATCCTTAAAGAATGGGGGTATAATTTGATTTTACTTTGATAATAATTGAAAAGAAATTAGAGGTGGAAGGTATATCATACTGTAAAAAAGGGGGGGAGGGGAAAGGAGGTAAAATAAAGTAAAAATAAAAAGGAGGTAAAATAAGGCAAAGTCTCATGAAGAGACATAGAAAATCTAATACAATTGAGGAAAGAAGGAAGAGTGATGAGTATTGTGTAAATGTTACTCTCATTGGATTGGGCTCTAAAAGAGACTATCAGACACATTTGATTTCAGGGAAAAACTTGGCCCTCTGTATAGGGAAGTAGGAGGGAAAGGAAGAAAAGAAAGGGATAAATTAATAGAAGGATTATGAGAAAGGTGTAAAAAAAGGGAGGGTTCTTAAGGGGGAAGGACTGTTAGAGGGAGGTGGTCATCAAAAACAAAATACTGGGGAGTGGGGAAGGGAGTAAGGGGAAAGGGAAGAGAAAAATATAACTTTAGGTAAATAAGATGGCAGGAAATATAGATATAGTTATTTTAACTGTGAATGTGAATGGGATGAACTCTCCCATAAAACGGAAACGGATAGCGGACTGGATTAAAAGTCAGAATCCTACAATATGTTGTTTACAAGAAACACATCTAAAACATAGAGATACATACGGAGTGAAGGTAAAGGGCTGGAGCAGAATCTTTTATGCTTCAAGTGAACAAAAAAAAGCAGGGGTAGCAATCCTTATCTCAAATCAAGTAAAAGCAAAAATAGATCGAATTAAAAGAAATAAGGAAGGGAACTATATTTTACTAAAGGGTACCATAGACAATGAAGTGGTATCAATACTAAATATATATGCACCAAGTGGTATAGCATCCAAATTCCTAGAGGAGAAACTAACAGAGATGCAAGGAGAAATAGACAGTAACACTATACTAGTGGGGGATCTCAACCTTGCTCTCTCAGAATTAGATAAATCAAACCACAAAATAAATAAGAAAGAAGTTAGGGAGATAAACAAAATGTTAGAAAAGTTAGGTATGACAGATCTCTGGAGGAAATTGAATGGTAATAGAAGCGAGTATACTTTTTCTCAGGGGTTCATGTAACTTATATGAAAACTGATCATGTGTTAGGGCAAAAAAGCCTCAAAATCAAATACATAAAAGCAGAAATAGTAAATGTATTCTTTTCAGATGACGATGCAATAAACCTCACATGTTATATGAGACCAGGAGAAAATAGACCAAAAGTTAATTGGAAATTAAGTAATCTAATCCTGAAGAATGAATGGGTGAAAGAGCAAATTATAGACACAATCGATAATTTAATCAAGAAGAACCACAATAATGAGACAACATACCAAAATTTGGGGGATATGGCCAAAGCGGTTATGAGGGGTAACTTTATATCTCTAGATGCTTATTTGCATAAAATAGAGAAAGAGAAGATAAATGAATTGGGGTTATGATTAAAAAAACTAGAAAAAGAGCAAATTAAAAACCCTCAATGAAATACCAAATTGGAAATTCTGAAAATCAAAGGTGAGATTAATAAAATTGAAAATAAGAAAACTATTGAATTAATGAATAAAACTAAGAGTTGGTTTTATGAAAAAACCAACAAAATAGATAAGCCTTTAGTTAATTTTATCAGAAAAAGGAAAAAGGAAAATGAAATTGTTAGTCTCAAAACTAATAAGGGAGACGTTTCCTCCAATGAAGAGGAAATTAGAGTAATAATTTGGAGTTACTTTGCCCAACTTTATGCCAATAAATTTAATAATGTAAATGAAATGGAGGAATATCTACAAAAATATAGATTGCCCAGGTTAACAGAAGAGGAAATAATTATATAAATAGCCCCAATTTAGAAAAAAGAAATAGAACAAGCTATTAATCAACTCCCTAAGAAAAAATCTCCAGGACCATATGATTTTACATGTGAATTCTACCAAACATTCAAAGAACAATTAATTCCAATACTATACAAACTATTTCACAAAATAGGGACAGAAGGTATACCACCAAATTCTTTCTGTGATACAGATATGGTGCTGATAGCTAAACCAGGTAGGGTGAAAACAGAAAAAGAATCCTATAGACTCATTTCCCTAATGAATATTGATGCAAAAATTTTAAATAAGATTTTAGCAACAAGATTACAGAAAGTTATCTCCAGGATAAGTAGGATTTATACTAGGAATGCAGGGCTGGTTCAATATCAGGAAAACTCTCAGCCTAATCAATTATATTAATAACCAAACTAACAAAAACCATATGATTATCTCCATAGATGCAGAAAAAGCCTTTGATAAAATCCAACACCCATTCCTATTAAAAACACTGGAGAGTATAGGAATAAATGGGCTTTTCCTTAAAATGATTAGTAGCATCTACTTAAAACCATCAGCAAGCATCATATGTAATGGAGACAAACTAGAGCCATTCCCAATAAGATCAGGAGTGAAACAAGGCTGCCCACATCACCATTACTATTTAATATTGTATTAGAAATGTTAGCTTTGGCAATAAGAGAAGAAAAAAGAGATAAAAGGAATTAGAGTAGGTAATGAAGAAACCAAATTATCATTCTTTCCAGATGACATGATGGTATATTTAGAGAACCCTAAAGACTCAACTAAAAAACTACCGGAAAAAATTCACAACTTTAGTAAAGTTGCAGAATTCAAAATAAATCCACATAAATCATCAACATTCTTATATATTACCAACAAAGTTCAGCAGCAAGAGATAGAAAAAGAAATTCCATTCCAAATAACGGATGATAGTGTAAAATATTTTGGAATCTATCTGCCAAGAAAATGTCAGAAACTATGCAAACTAAACTACAAAATACTTTCCACACAAATAAAATCAGACCTAGTCAATTGGAAAAACATTAAGTGCTCATGGCTAGGCCGAGCGAATATAATAAAAATGACAATACTACCTAAACTAATTTACTTATTTAGTGCCATACCAATCAAACTCCCAAGAAATTATTTTACAGATCTAGAAAAAATAGTAGCAAATTTCATTTGGAAGAACAAAAGGTCAAGAATTTCAAGGGAATTAATGAAAGACAGATGAAGGTGGCCTTGCTGTACCAGATCTACAACTATATTATAAAGCAGTGATCATCAAAACCATTTGGTACTGGCTGAGAAATAGAGCAGTCGATCAGTGGCAAAAGATAGGATATGAGGACAAGCTAGGTAATAATGTTAGCAATTTAGTGTTTGATAAACCCAAAGACCCCAGCTTTTGGGATAAGTACTCACCATTCGGCAAAAACTGCTGGGAAAATTGGAAACTAGTGTGGAAGAAATTAAGGCTGGACGCACACCCAACACTGCACACCAAGATAAGATCTAAATGGGTTCATGATCTAGATATAAAAGGTGATATTATAACCAAATTAGAGGAACATAGGATAGTTTACCTCTCAGACCTGTGGAGATGGAATAAATTTATGTCCAAAGAAGATCTGGAACTCTTAACTGAACACCAGATAGATAATTTTGATTATATTAAGTTAAAAGGTTTCTGTACAAACAAAACTAATGCAGACAAGATTAGGAGGGAAGCATCAAATTGGGAAATCATCTTTACATTTAAGGGTTCTGATAAAGGCCTCATTTCTAAAATATATAGAGAATTGTCTCAAATATATATATAAGAATTCAAGCCACTCTTCAATAGGTAAGTACTCAAGGGATATGAACAGACAATTTTCAGATGATGAAATTAAAACTATTTATGCTCATATGAAAAGTTGTTCCAAATCACTATTGATCAGAGAAATGCAAATTAAGACAACTCTGAGGTACCACTACACACTTGTCATATTGGCTAAAATGACCGGAAAAGATAAAGATGAATGTTGGAGGGGATGTGGGAAGACTGGGGCACTGATGCATTGTTGGTGGAGCTGTGAACGGATCCAACAATTCTGGAGAGCAATTTGGAGCTATGCTGAAAAAGTTATCAAACTATCCATACCCTTCGATCCAGCAGTGTTTCTATTGGGCTTATAACCCAAAGAAATCATAAAAGAAGGAAAGGACCCCACATGTGCAAGAATGTTTGTGGCAGTCCTTTTTGTAGTGGCTAGAAACTGGAAATTCAATGGATGCCCATCAATTGGAGAGTGGCTGAATAAATTATGGTATATGAATGTGATGGAATATTATTGCTCTGTAAGAAACGACAAGCAGGACAATTTCAGAGAGTCCTGGAGAGACTTGCATGAACTGATGCTCTGTGAAGTGAGCAGAACCAGGAGATAATTATTCATGACTCTCTTCAACAATGAAATGCTTCAAACCATTTCCAATTGTTCCGTGAAGAGAGCCATATACATCCAGAGAGTGGGATGTGAATTGTGGACCACAACATAACATTTTCATGTTCTCTAAGGAGGTTTGCTTGCATTGTATTTCCTTTATCAGATTATTCTTTTTTGTAGATACGATTTCTCCTGCACAAAAAATTATGTGAGGAAATAACTGTACATATATTCGATTTCTTAAGTATTCTAACATAATTAACATGTAGTGGATATCCTGCCACATAGGGGAAGGGTGGGCAGTAGGGAGGAAAAATTTGTAACAGAAAGCTTTGTAAGGGTTAATGTTTAGGAATTACCCATACATATGTTTTGCAAATTAAAAAAAATTTAAAAATAAAAATTAAATTAAATTAAAATTTTAAAAAAACTATTAATATGTGACATATACTCTTCTTTTCAATTATTTTATATGATTTGATAGTTTACAACACTTTGATATATTCTTTACCCCCGTCATCATTAAGTGACATGATATTAAGAACACTTTTGAAGAATTGACCTTTTTCTATGTGGAGTCTTAATTATAACCAATAGATTTTCAATGTAGTTTAATTCAGGTACATTTTTAGATCAATGAAATATGTTTATCTCCAAATTTTGCCTAACTTTTATAAACTTGCATGATTTATGTATAAAACAAGGTTTCATTGCAGTAAGTGTTCTTCATTTCAGAATTTCTGTAATTCCATATCATTTCTCCTCTATATACTAGTATATTTGTCAGAGTTCATAATTTCTTATGTTTGGTACTAACATTTCATTTTTTGTTGTTATTTTCTAATGTATTTTAAGTGTACAATTATGATAGGTTTCTTAGGGCCTTCTACAGAACTTATTAGTTTTCTATAATAGTCTTGGTATAGCTTTGAATAAAATAATGTTTCACTAGTAAAAATAACCATTTCTAATTTTTAGCACCCTAAAATATATTGTCTTGCCTATAATATTTTTTAAATTACTATTCATTTTAATGTCTATTACTATTTCTTTAATTAGATTTCTCATTGTTTTCTAAAAAAGGAATGCTTCTATTTTGCTATCTCCTGGCACATTCAATAAATGCCTCCTTCTCCCCTAGACTGTTGGGATTAAGTGACTACCGCAGAGTCATATAATTAGTGAATATATGTCTAAGGTCAGATTTGAACTCAGAGTGTCTTGACTTCAGGACTGTACTCCGTCTGCTACTCTGTCTGGGTACCCTTTCTTCTCTTTCTAATTCTCTTTTATATATGGTCTTGAGACCTAAAAATATCTTCCTGATTATAAGGATTGTCTCAATCTTTCTATGTGTTTGTGTGTACATAGGCGGAAACAGAGAATAGATAGATATATACATATATGTGTATGCATATACATTAATATGTCTTTACAATATATATTGAAGTAAAGCAAATTCATTATTAGCTAGACTGAGAGTCAAGGGTATATCACATATATATTATACATATATATTATACATATATATATATATATATCATATAAACAAGGTATATCATATTACCAACCATAGTTGGTATATAAAGAAGTGATATAAAAGACATTTTTTATAAAACATATGCCATGTAATAAAAAAAGTGGTTCCATCATTCTCTTAGAATGAGAAATACTAAATGAAAAAGCCAACATTGGTAACTCTGAAATATGAAAGGAAAATATATATGACCTTTTACTCATTATCTAGATTTTCTATGAAGGCTATATGGAAAATCATAGAAAAGATTGAACACAATTAATTATATAATACTCAGCTACATACCACAGAAGAAAAAAATGTTTGACCTAGAATTAAAAAAGGCCAGAAATCTGGCCTTAGAAATTTCTTAGTTGTTTGACCAAGAACAAATCCCCAACTGTCTCTATTTCTTCATCCATAAAATGGGAATAAAATAATCTTCCTCCTCAGATTGTAAGAATAAAATGAAATAATGTGCATAAAAACTTATTCAAAGCTTAAAGATCTATATAAATATCAGTTACTGGTAATTATTAGAAAATTACATAATCCAAAATTACATTATTTTTTGAAAAAATTACTTTTGACAAAGTACAATTCTTATCTGAATGAATCAAAGGACATATACTCTATTTTCTGTTCTGCCAACTGACTACATCTCTAAAAATGAACTAATTCTTTAAACTGTATGAGAATATATCCTAACATATAAAATGGGGAAGTATATGTATACACACATGTTGGCATATATGTAAAATAAATAATATATTTTATAACACATGTATGAATAGATGTTGACATATTATTGGTTATATTATAATAATAACACCATCAATATCAATAGAAACTCTACTGCTGTAAAAGACCTTTAAGTTAATCAATTGCTTTCCTCACAGAAGTACTATGAGTGATGTAACATATTTGTATGTTCACAGACATTTGGGACTATATATAAAGTATGCATATATTGTACACTATGAAAAAATGTTTCTATAGCTGCACATATAAATATTTTAATCATATATTTACTATATCTCTCATAGGACTGCGATGATCAAAGCAATTGTTTAAGAAAGGTGCTGTGCAACAAACTGTGAGTTGATTGTGACAGCATTGTTAATATAAAGTACTCAGCAAAGGTTAGAATAACACCAGATTTAAAAGGAAAAAAAAAGGATAAAGCAAGGAAAAAAGAACATGTAAATTTATCATAGTTGCAACCTGACCTTCAAGATTTTAGCATTTCAATATATTACAGTGGAACTGCCACATTATTATCTATACATTGTTTCCAGTGTTTTGCATAACAACCCATCTGTATCATCTCAGACTTTGCAATTTTTCTCGATGAATAAATATTCCATAACGGACTTTCCCAAAGGCACAGAGAACTTCTTTGATTCCTACTAGTATATCATTACCTGTATAAGATTTGGGCTTTCAATTATTTACCCATAACTTTTGATCTAGAATTCCTCTGTTTTCCTTATTTTGCATTTCCTAGATAATATGTTATATCTCACCTTCTCCATATAAACCATTATTGAAAAAATTCTGCAGTATGTTTATGACCATCAGGAATTTGTAGCTAAATGGAAAAATGGCTTGCAGGTTTTCCTTTGAGAGCCTAATAAAGAATTCGGAGGATTTAAATTCATTGTCTAACAAAAAGCAGCAAACAGTAACATCTCATAGTGTACTTGGTAAACTCTTTGTTTTAATCATGTTGTTCATAAGCAAAATAAAACCAAAACCAAAACAAAAAAACCCTGCAATGAAGATACATGAATCTTAGAGTCAAACATCTGTTGAAGGGAACAATGAAAAGAAATTGCATTAAAAATCCAAAGCATGCACATGTGTGTATGTATATGAGTGTATATACATACACATACACACAGTTTATATATATATATATATATGTATTTATGCATATATATACACACATATATATATATATATATTTATATACATGTATGTATACATGCTATTATAGAGAACACACATATATGCACATGAATATGTGAATATATACATGCACACTCATTTATATAATATACATACATAAACAATGATATATACAGAGAAATAATCATTTTTTGAAAAAAAATAAGAAAATATTCTCATACTCTTATATGAGTTTGTAAGTTGTGATTATGTACACATACATATGACCATATGCATAAATAAGCATATATAAATATATTCACATACACATTGGGAATTATATTAAGAAAAAAAATCTAATTCCTGGTAGAATACCCAGCAAACTCACAATTACATAGCATGATTAGATTAAAAACAACAGGAACAAAACTATTGACTTAATATATCTATTTCCTCAACTCCATAAAACCTTTATTACAATGATCCATACAAGTTTTGAGGGTATATTTGAAGGATAAGGCAAATAACAAGGGAATCTTGCAAATGACATTCTACATCAATAAACACAATAGGATCTTAAATTATTATAATGCGTCCATCAATTGTATAGTAGACCACATATTCAGTATTACAATTTATAGAAAGGTACTTAGAATATAAGAATCCATTGAGTTTATTGATTAGAAAAAGAGATATTGTTGAATTGATTAAAATACATCCTTTGTAACTCTTTTCCAGGAATGAGGCTTTCATGTATCTATTAATTTTATGCAAGTCTTTGTTAGATAGAATTTACAACCTTTTAGTAAAACGTTGATATTAATGTTAGGTGAGGTTTATAGTAACAATCATCAAAAGTGCTTGCTGCTGTCATGATGGATAAGGATTGAATCCACATGAAAAAGGAACTCTCATTTGGTGGTGACATCTCCCGTATCATCATTTATACAAATGACCTTGTGCCTTCATTAAAGACTAGAACACTATACAGATTTCTGAATGGAAAAAGAAGTTCTCAAAAGAACTTGTCTAAAATCTAGAGCTGAAGTCTCTATAAAATTTAGAGCTAACTCAGAAACTAAGGAATTAATTATTGTGGGGAACAAAGAAGTTTCTCCTGAGAAGAAACTGCATAGAGAGAAAGGATCGCACCTACATTTAGGTTTTCCTCAATATCTTTTATATACATCCACTCTGTCAGTGGAAGAATAGATTGAATATGATAAGGAAAGCCCATTCTAAGATCTAGGATTCAGCCACAAAGCTACAGCAATCTTAAAATTATCCACCCAAAGATTGGCAAAAGAGTTTTATAAGGTGGCCTACCTATGCCAGATTTAAAACTATACTATAAAGCTATGGTCATCAAAACCATTTGGTACTGGCTAAGAAACAGAGTAGTTGATCAATGGAATAGGTTAGGATCACAGGACAAAATATGCAATAACTACAGCAATCTAATGTTTGACAAACCCAATGACTCCAGCTTTGCAGATAAGAACTCACTATTTGACAAAACTTCTGGGAAAATTGAAAAGTATTATGGAAGAAATTAGGGTTCCACTGAAACTTAACATGACATGCCAAGATAATATCTATTTGAATTCATGATTTAGACATAAAGGGTAATGTTATAAACAAATTAGAGGAACATAGAATAGTTTACCTCTCAGATGTGTAGAGAAGGAAGGAATTTGTGTCCATAGAAGAACTGAAACTGATAATTGAACGCCAGATAAATCATTTTGATTATAAATTTTAAAAGTTTTTGCATAAACAAAATTTGTGCAGACAAGATCAGAATGGAAGCAATAAATTGGGAAATCATTTTTACATGTGAGGGTTCTGATAAAAGCCTCATTTCTAAAATATGTAGAGAATTTTCTCATATAAGAATTCTAGCCACTCTCCAATTGATAAATGGTCAAAGGATATGAACAATTTTCAGAAGAAGAAATTAAAACCATTTCTAGTCATATGAAAACGTGCTCCAAATCATTATTGATCAGAGAAATGCAAATTAAGACAACTCTGAGATACCACTATACACCTCTCAAATTGCAGGGAAAGACAAGGACAAATTTTGGAGGGGATGGAGGAAAACTGGACACTAATACCTTGTTGGAGGAGTTGTGAACAGATCCAGCTATTCTGGAGAGCAATTTGGAACTATGTGCAAAATGTTACCAAATTGTGCATACCTTTTGAACCAGTAGCGTTTCTATTTGGCCTACATCCCAAAGAGATCTTAAGGAAGGAAATCGACCCACATGTGCAAAAATGTTTCTGGCAGCCCTTTTTGTAGTGGCAAGAAACTGGAAACTGAATGGATGCCCATCAGTTGGAGAATGGCTTTATAAATTATGGTATATGAATGATATTGTATTTTATTTGTCTATAAGAAATAATCAGGAGCATGACTTTAGAGAGGCCTGCAGAGATTTACATGAATTGATACTAAGTGAAATGAGCAGAAACAGGAGTTCATTGTACACGGCAACATAAATATTATACGACAATCAATTCTGATGGACATGACTCTTTCTAACAATGAGATGATTGATGCCAGTTCACTGGAATTGAGAGAGATTCTATTGAAGAGAGCCATCTAAACCCAGAAAGAGAACTATAGGAACTGAGTGTGGATCACAACATAACATTCTCACTCTTTTTGTTATTTTAGTTGCATTTTGTTTTCTTACTCATTTACTTTCTCTTTTTGATCTGATTTCTCTTGTGTAAAAAGAGAATTGTATAAACATGTTTATGCACATTGGATTTAACATATATCTTAACATGTTTAACATATATTGAATTGTTTGCCATCTAGGGGAAGGGGTGTGGGGAAAGAGAAGAGAATCTGAAACCCAAGGTTTTGCAAGGATCAGTGCTGTCAAATGATCCATGCATATGTTTTGAAAATTAAAAAGCTTTATAAAAAAAGAGAAATGACAACAATAAGAATATGCTAAGAGATATGCTGATATGAAAGAGATAAACAAATTAAAGGGGAAACCCTCAAATATTCAGATTCTATGAAAGGTTTATAACTAAGCAGGATTCCTTCTTGTAGGATAATATTAGCATGAATTGAAAGGAAATACATGCAGTGTAACTTGGTTTGTCAGAAGGAGGATTCTCAAAATAATTAATTGATTGATTAAACAAATAAATAAATGAAATAACAAAAACATCATTTCATACGGCAAGAAATACTCTCATAATATCATACAGTTTTGACAAATACAAAGTATCTTACAGTTTTGTCATTCAAAATATAGGACATGTTGGAAAATTGTTCTTTAAATGTGATTTCCCTGGAGAAAAATGAAACAATGCCAAACCAACAAACAAATAAACAAAAGACCAGCACCAAAACACATATCTCAGTAACTCAAAGTTTATTTCAGAAGATTTGGACATGTTGTTGGGTTTAAATTCAGTGTAGTATGTCAAAGTTGCTTCATTTCATCCAGCAGCAAATTGGGCAATGCAGCATTTTTTTTTCCTTTAAATCATTAACCAGGAAGTTTGCAAATATAATATTGTACTTAAAGTAGTTTGGCTACTTTAACCTCTCAGGCAAACATTATTTGCCTCTACATATAACATGTACACATGGGTTTTAAATGAAAAAGTAATAACATATATTATTATAGAAATTACCCTTTGCCTAAAAAGTTAATGGATTTTCAAGATAGTCACTTTTATGGGAAATGCTTATTCAGTTATGGCTAATTTTTAATAATTTTTGTTTGTGCATGTGTGTGTGTGGACGTGCACATGTAAACACACTTGTATGAGGATATCGATTTTCTGTGTGTTGTCATTTGCAAAAGTAACTCATAAAAGAATTTGGGGGGGAGAGAAAAAGAGAGAGAAAGAGAGACAGAGAAAGAGAGAGAGAGAGAGAGAGAGAGAGAGAGAGAAAGAAAGAAAGAGAGAGAGAAATAAGGAGGGAAGAAGAGAAGGGGAAGCAAGAGGAAGGGAGGGAAGGAAAGGGATATTTGATAAAGGGTTAAAACATCACTTAGAAACATTTTTTCATTAATTTAATGAATAGGATAAGAATACTTTGTACATTCAAAATGATGTCAGTAAAATTGCTGTGTTATTTTTTTATTAAAGCTTTTTATTTACAAAACATATGCATGAGTAATTTCTCAACATTGACCCTTGCAACACCTTCTGTTTCAAATTTTTCCCTCCTTCCCCTATCCCCCGCAGATGGCAGGTAGTCCAATACATGTCAAATATGCTAAAATATATGATGAATCAAATATATGTATACATATTTATACAGTTATTTTGCTGTACAAAAAAAATCCTGTCATCCTAGGCAATCTGATAGTTGTGTAATGGTATCTCAGAGTTGTCTTAATTTGCATTTCTCTGATCAATAGTTATTTGTAGCACCTTTTCATATGACTAGAAATAGTTCTAATTTCTTCATCTGAAAATTGGTCTGTTTATATCCTTTGATCATTTATCAATTAAGAATGGCTTTAATTGTCAAAAAAAATTAAGTTAATTCTCTATATAGTTTAGATATGAGGTCTTAAGCAGAACCTGTGAATGTAAAAATGTTTTCCCAGTTTAGTGCTTCCCTTCTAATCTTCTCTGCATTAGTTTCATTTGTACAAAAATTATTTAATATAATCAAAATTATTTATTTTGTGATTAATAATGTCCTCTAGTTCTTCTTTGGCCACAAATTCCTTCCTTCTCCACAGATCTGAGAAGTAAACTATCCTATGTTCTTCTAATTTGTTTATAATATCATTCTTTATGTGTAGATCATGAATGCATTTTGACCTTATTTTGGTTTACAGCGTTAGGTGTGGGTCAATGCCTAGTTTCTTCCATATTACTTTCCAATTTTCCCAGAAGTTTTTATCAAATAGTGAATTCTTATCCCAAAAGCTGAGGTCTTGTGGTTTGTCAAACACTAGATTACTATAGTTATTGATTATTTTGTCTTGTGAATTTAATTTATTCCACTAATTAACTAATTTATTTTTAGCTAATACCAAATGGTTTTGATTGTTGCTTTAAAATATAATTTTAGATCTGGTACAACTAGGCCATCTTCATTTGCTATATCTTTTAACTATATCTATCTTTGTTTTTACTTGATCTGAGAGGAGGATTGCAACCTCTGCTTTTTTTTTTTTTTTTGCTTCACCTAAACCATAATAGATTCTGCTCCAACCCTTTACCTTCACTCTATATGTATTACTATGCTTTAAATATGTTTCTTGTAAACATCATATTGTAGGATTCTGGTTTTTAATCCAGGTTGCTATTCGTTTCTGTTTTATGGTTGTGTTCATCCCATTCACATTCACAATTAAATTAACTAATTCTGTATTTCCTGCCATCTTATTTTCCCTAACTTATGCTTTTCTCTTTTTCCCCCCTTCCTTCCTCACCAGTATTTTGCCTTTGATGACCACCTCCCTCAAACAGTTCTCCCCCTTTGGAGTACCTCCCCCTTTTTACATCTTTCTGCTAATACTTCTGTTTTCCCTTTTATTAGTCTTTCCCTTTCTTTTCCCCCTTTCTCTCCCACTTCCCTATAAGTTGGCACAAATTTGAAACCAAATGTGTCTGATATTGTCTCATAGAGCCAAATCTGATTAGAGTAAGATTCAAACAGTGCTCATCCCTCTCTCTTCTTTCCCTCAATTATAATAGTTTTTCTTTGCCTCTTCATGAGATGTAATTTCCCTTATTTTACCTCATTTTTCCTCTTTTTCCAGTATGATCACCTTTCTACTGATAGTTTCTTTTTCATATTATCAAAATAAAATCAAATTATGCCCACATTCTCTAAGTTTACCCATAATAGAAATATAGTTCTTAAGATTTCTTTCCTTTTTTACCTTTTTATTTTTCTTGAGTTCTGTCTTTGGAGGTCAAGTTTGTTCAGATCTGGTCTTTTCATTAGAAATAGGTGAAATTTACCTATATCATTAAATTTCCATCCTCTTCCCTGAATGATAATGCTCATTTTACCTGGATAGTTTATTCTTTGTTGTAATCCAAGTTCCTTTGCCTTTCAGAATATTAGATTCCAGGCCCTTCAGTCCTTTAAGCTAGTAGGTGCTAGGTCCTGGGTAATTCTAATTGTGTCTCTTGGGTATTTAAATTGTTTCTTTCTGCCTGCTTGCAATATCTTTTCCTTAGTGTTATAGTTCTAAAATTTAGCCATGATATTCCTTGGAGATTTAATTTTGAGATCCCTTTTAGGAGGTGATTGGTGAGTAATTTTGATGGCTATTTTACCTTCTGATTCTAAAATATCTGGGCAGTTTTCTTTTATGATTTCCTGTAAGATATCTAGGTTCTTCTTTTCATCATGGCTTTCAGGAAGCTCAATAATCCTTAGATTGTCTGTCCTAGATCTTTTTTTCCAGGTCAGTTATTTTTCCTAGGAGATATTTCATATTTTCTTCTATTTTTTCATTTTTTCATTTTTTTTTGATTCTTGTAGTCTTATTGAATCATTTACTTTGATTTTTTCAAATCTAAATTTTAGTATATTATTTTCTTTAATTACCCTTTTTAGCTCCTTTTGTAATTGGCCAGTTGAATTTTTTGCTCATTGCATTTTTTCCATTTCAAAAAAATTTTTTTCAGTGTCTTTTTCATATCTCTTCTGTAGATCATAATTTGCTTTTTCCATTCTTTCTTGCAATGATCTCATTTCATTTTCCCATTTTTCTTCTAACTCTCTTTTATTATTCTTTATGCAATCTTCTATGAAAGTCATGTGAAATGGAGACCAAGTCATGTCTCCCTTTGGGGCTTCATCTGGAGTTGCTTTGCCTTTAGAAACCTCAGGATTTGAGGTCTATTCTTCTCTTTTTCCATAAAAGCTGTCTATGATAACAATTCTTTTTGGTTTTTTTATTCATTTTTTTAAGGATTGAGATCTGTTCAATGCAAAGGAGTGACAACTGCTTTAATTTGCCATGGCACAGTTCTTGTGATTGATTTCCTGTGCTGGTAATTGTGGCTAGGTCCTGCGTTCTTCTGGGTCTCAATTTGTCTTTTACAAAAGGCAAATCTGCTAAACCACCTGCTTGCAACCAGGACAGAGTGTCCTAAGAGGCTCACAGAAGATTCCCAGTTACATGAAAGCTATAAAACTCTGACTCCCCACCCCAGCTCCTTGACCTGTCTCTCTGTGATGTGGTCTGGGCATGGCAGACTGTCTTCCTGGATATTTGAAACAGACCTGTTCTGAAATTCTGCCAAGGTATCTTCTTCTGGGAATGTGTTGTACTCCAAATATTTGTGGATTCTTTGACTCCAAAACAAGTTTTGAAGTTTAATCTGCTGTTGGTTTGAGAGAAAGCCAGAAGAGGTCACAGACAGTCGTGTCTGCTCTCCCCCATCTTATCTCTGACCCTCTAAATGTTTCTTTAAAGTCTCCATTATATGCCATCTCATCAACCAGCCTTGAATTGTATTAATACTTTGTTTTGGACATCCTTATCTTACCTTCCCTTATGAAAATATGATATCTTTATGAGAGTTTTCAAAGATTGGGATAAGTATTTGGTTTAAAATTAAAAAAAAATGTTGCAGTAACTTAAGGAAATGTCAAGAAAATCATAGCATGTAGCATGATTGATTGAAGTTGGGCTTTGAAGTCAGGAAGAACTGGTTTCATAGTATATCCAGCTCCATTTTTTTCTCTCATTTCATTTTGTTCAATAAATCATGTGAGTACACATTACGTTGAATACCTATGCCAGCCATATTAATTTAAGGGTCTCTATTTCTGTGTAAGTGTGTGATTATATTGGGGGTGGCAGAATTTGGCTTTTTGTTTCCTCATTTTTAAACAAGACATGATAAAAATACCTACCTCCCATGGTTATGGACAGTATAAAATATAATAAAATTTTAAAAGTTCTTTGTACATTTGTTTAAAAAAGTTTAACATAAATAACAGCTACCATCATCATCATTTAAATTAAAATTTATACGTGGCCATTACCAATGATTCATTGTCCTAAAGTTATGGTGATTATCATTCTGTTTGTGCACTGAGCACCTTTTGGGTTAGTATAGGATAGTACTGCTGTTTTTAAAATTAAAACACCTATTAGAGGAAATGAAGCAATAACTGAACTGATTCTGCAAGAAGAGTGACACCTCTTGAACAAACCTGATGTTACAGTCTTTCATAGGGTACTTAATATAGTTCTGCCTTTCCCCCTCCAATGATTCAGGAAGGCAATTCATGAACAATTTGGACTACTTACACTATAAGCATATTTCATATAATAATTACACAAAGTAAAGTATTCTCACAAAGTTTAAAAATATCACATTATTACTTGCTTATAATTTTTTTTTATATTTTATATGTGTTTTCTACTAAGATTTAGGAGGTAGTTATATGGCTCAATAGATGGAGGGCTGGGCCAGGGATCAGAAAAATTGAAATCCAGTCTCAGATACTCACTTGCTATGTGACTTTGGACAAAGTCACAAATTCTGTTTGCCTTAATCCACTGAAAAAGGAAATATAAAACTACTTCAATATCTTTTCCAAGGTAACCCTATAAAGTTTCACAAAGAGGTGGATATAACCAAATAACAACCAACTAAGATTCAGAAGGGAAATAAAGCTATTTTTATCAACATAATTCAAAACTTTTATTCATTTATTTAGTTCTCCACAAATAATGATAAATTACAGCAATATTTCATTTGGTTTTACATAGAGAAGATAAAGCATTTGTTGTCATATAAAAACTATAAAAATTGAATCTGCCAATTAGAAAATCTTAGAAGCATAAAATTACTGGTGAATAAACAAACAGAATCTCTTTTTGTTGTGTTTTAAGGAGAAAGAATTATATAGTTTAAAAAAATGCTCAGCCAGTAGCTGGGAAATTTTGATTCAAATTCTGATATTGTCATAAATTAAATTACTTTGAGAAAAATAATTAAAATATCTTTCTGTTCATCTTTTGTAAAATGAAAATTGTAGGAAATTCATAGGCACAATAAAAGAAATATTAGCACACACATATTTCACTCTCATTTTAGCAACTATACATCTTGTTTCCATTTCGTTTGAATTATTTAAAATTTTACCACTTCCAAGATGATGTTTTACAGTGATTCACAGCCACACAGCATCACTAAGAGCAGACAGTTGAAGATCCCTAGTGGTTCAGCACAAATCCCTAGATACCACAAAATTGTAGCACTTTGTTCTCAAGTTTTGGTGCAATTTATTGTCTATCTTAAAGTTCTTTTCAAGAAACATATATTTGAAAAGATACTAATTCTACGTATAACCTACTGATCCTGAGTGATATGAATAAATGCATATTCCATTTCTCTCTATATATAAGTATTACTACATATATGTAAAAATATATATCCATATATGTTTGTTTTTCCATTCTTTCCAAAATTTAAATGATCTTAGGTATAAAATTAAAATGATCTCTTCACACTGTATAAATAAACTATGATTTAAAGCCTAATATTCTAAAGAAAACAAAACCCATAGAATTTAGAAACATTTGCATGGCAGTAAATAAAATAAAGATCTGGGAATTATTGTATTAGTTATCTTCTCTCTCTCTTTCTTCCTTTTTCCCTTCTTCCCTCCCTCCTTAACTCTCTTTTTCCCTCCTTTTTTTTTTCCTTCCTTCCTTCCTAATTTGTTGATTTGTTTCAATAATGTCTTAAACTCTGAGTACAATTCAAAAGTATTTTATTACATTAACTTTAAATAATTTACACATTTATATAAAAATAAAACATGTTAACATATATATGAAGAATGATTGCTTTAACTTAGATAAATTTTCAAAAAAATACTATACTATGAAGATTTTGTTATTTTCCTTTTAGCTAATCAAATATCATGGACATAATTGAAACCATTTGTAAATCAACAGTAACTATATTCTAAGCAGCTTAATTCTAAGAGAATTTTAGATAGAAAAAATTAATATACAAATGATTAATAACTCAAATTATCCACAGTTGGGCTTGACTTGTTCTCTACTAAAATAGACAAGCATTCTGCCCTGTATTCAGAAAAAAAGATAAATTAAAACAAAATTAAATAAAAAACTAGGTACTATGATTACATTTGTAGAAGAAACATATAGACTAAATTATCATTATGAAAATTAATTTCATTTGTTTATTCATTTTTATTTGAAGGTCTATGAACAATAGGAAATTCACTTTCTACAACTGAATATCTAACTGTGTTCTGTCATTAACTAGGTAATATCAAGAGCTTAGGGGAAGAAGTAAGAATATTTGCTTTAATAATTATGGCACAAATTGTTCAATTTCTGTTTTGATTTTGGCTTGCTATCATTCTTTAATATCTGGCTTACCCACAATATCTTATTTACATTGGTGCAGTGAATATACTGTTGGACTTGTTGTTAGGAAGGCCTAGTTTCAAATACTTCCACAAATATTGATTAATAGTATAATCTTGGCAAGTCACTGAAATTCTATGGACAAAAGAAGGATTTTGACATTTTACATTCTAAATCGGTGATCCTAAGTTTAATAAGTCCTCAAAGGAGAGAAGATCAGATGTAGTGGGAGACTCTGGACTGGAGAGGGCAATCAAAGTCTGGATAGATTGAAACTTTGGTCAAAAATTTCTACAGAGCAAAGAGATGAGGTATATATTAGATTAGGGTGCTCTGGATGGTCACAATTAAGGCATAAGCTGGTCTTCGAAGTAATGTATGCACAGTTCTACAGTTTGCTTACAAATAGTCCCTATGAATAGTGCTTATGCATATAGGAATACACACACACACACACACACACATATACTCCTAGATCATATCTTTAGCCACCATATTTTTTATGTGGTGGCTAAACATCTGATCCAGAAGTCAAAAATCTAGGGCTATATCATGCCTCTGATACATACTATCTGTGATATTGTGGGTTGTCACATAACCTTTTAACATTCTATCTGGGAAATTCTTTTAGCAGATAACATACTGATTAGTTTTCATTTCATAAAAACAATGGAAATTTCCACACAACAGATTACCTACAGTGATTAAAACCATCCTCCCTACTCCACGAACACCCCTCAAATACATATATTTATACTTTACTTATATTATAATATATGATTGTCACAACAATCTTCTGAGTTAAGTACTATAGTCTTATTTACTATAGATAAGGAAACTGAGGTTTAGAGAGATTCCTGTAATACTTAGTGCAATTTATTTTGTTGTTGTTTGTCCTTCATATTCAAAGGGTACAGTGACTTCAGAAAGGTGGTCTAATGACAAGTGAATTGGATTTAAGTGATGAAAGGCTGTGCAACTTACCAGCTTCAATTTCTACTTTAAAGCTATTTGAATGCTGTGGTAGGATATACATCAGGACCTCTTGATCCTGGGAGATGCAATAAGAAACCTTAGCCTTATTAAACTAAGGTCTTTAACAGATCTCAGTTTGACTAAGGCAACATCCATTCAGTGATCAAGACTCAGTAAGAAATTATGCAGAGAATGGTCTCTTTTATCTAACTAACTATAATATATATAAGTAGAGTCTAGTTACAGTGTGTCCAACTTTGACTGATTAGAGTTTGGAATGCTATGCCACAGTTAGCATGAAAATAATCCCTATTAATAGCACCTATGTATTACATACACACATACATATATTCATGAACATATATGCATATTTATGTACTCATATTTGTATATATATATATATATATACACAGATACATATATATGCACATGCATGTATGTATATATAGATATATTACATTAAAAATGTGCGCGCACGCACCCGTGTGTGTGTGTGTATGTATGTGTATGGGTGTGTATGAATCTGGGAGAACAAAACCCTCAGAATTTCTTGCCAAAACAGAAGTAATAGTTATTTATATTCACTTTGACACAATCAGGTCCTAAAACAATGATCAAGTGGGATATGCTTGGGATCCATTTTTGGCCAACGTATGAGAGACTCGTTTGAGTTTAAGGCATAGTCCTTAAGAAAAAAGAAAAGAAAAAGAAAATGAAAAGACAATTTAACCCATAAACACCAAGATATCTTGTAAGGTTTCAGCAATAAAAATTAGCATTCCTTTGGGTGGAGCATCCATAAATAAAGGTATAATAGGCTATGTGGAAAGAGACAAAAGAAGGGGAAAAATAAAGATGGGAAAAGTAAAAAGAAAGGAAGGGAAGGTGAGTGAAGAGAGAAGAGGAAAGGGGAGGAGAAAAAAGGGAATAGGAGAGAAGAGGAGGGAGAGGACAGCTCGGCTGTGTTACCCAACTGGCCAATCTGAATTGGGTTCTCAGTGGACCAGCTCCTACTATCACTCACAGAAGTTGTTATTTGTTCTATATTCTTGAAGGGAACCAAAACATCAGGTAGGTGATGTCATGGAATGTAAGTGAATTAGTTCTAAGTGATGGGGACCTTTAAAAAGTCACCAGCCTCATTTTCTTCAAAGTCTAGTAGGAAGATAAACATCAGGATGACTGAAGATCATCCTCTGGTCATATAACTAGTAATAGAGGTGGAATTTGAACTCTCCTAATTTCAAGCGCAATTTTTTTTTACACTGTAAAATGACATTTAGAACAAAAATATAATATATGGAGCTTGGGACTAAATTAGCATAGATACCATGTAATATTAACTTTTTTTGTTTTGTTTTGTTTTATTTTATTTGCAAAACATGTATGGGTAATTCTTCAACATTAACCCTTACATGGCTTTCTGTTACAAATTTTTGCCCCCTACTCCCCACCCCTCCACTACATGGCAGGATATCCACTACATGTTAATCATGTTAAAATACTTGACAAATAGAATATATGTATACATATTTCCACACTTATTGTTGTGCAAGAAAAATCATATCTACAAGAAAGACATATCAGATAAAGGAAACACAATGTAAGCAAACATCAATCGAGAGTATGAGAATGTTATCTTGTGGTCCACATTTCTCATCCCTTTCTGGGTGTATATGGCTTTCTTCAGTGAACAATTGGAAGTGGTTTGAAACATTTCATTGTTGAAGAGAGCCATGCCAATCAGATTTTATCATCATATAGTATTGATGTTGCCATATATAATGATCTCCTGGTTCTGCTCATTTCACTCAGCATCAGTTCATGTAAGTCTCTCCAGGCCTCTCTTAAATCATCCTGCTGGTCATTTCTTACAGAACAATAATATTCCATAATATTCATATACCATAATTTATTCAGCCATTCTCCAATTGAAGGGCATCTATTCAGTCTCCAGTTTCTAGCCATTACAAAAAGGGCTGCCACAAATATTCTTGCATATGTGGGTCCCTTTCCCTCCTCTAAGATCTCTTTGGGATATAGGCCCAGTAGAAATACTGCTGGGTCAAAGGGTATGCACAGTTTGATAATTTTTTGAGCGTAGCTCCAAATTGCTCTCCAGAATTGTTGGATCCGTTTACAGCTCCACCAACAATGCATCAGGGTCCCAGCCTTCCCACATCCACTCCAACATTCATCATTATCTTTTCCTGTCATTTTAACCAATCTGACAGGTGTGTAATGATACCTCAGAGTTGTCTTAATTTGCATTTCTCTGATCAATAGTGATTTGGAGCACATTTTCATATGACTACAAATAGTTTTAATTTCCTCATCTGAAAATTGTCTGTTCATATCCTTTGACCATTTATTGATTGGAGAATGGCTTGAATTTTTATAAATATGAGACAATTCTCTATATATTTTAGAGATAAGACCTTTATCAGAACCCTTAAATGTAAAGATCATTTCCCAATTTATTGCTTCTCTCCTAATCTTGACTGCATTGGATTTCTTTGTACAAAAATTTTTTAACTTAATTTAGTCAAAGTTATCTATCTGGTTTCAATTAAGAGTTCCAGTTCTTCTTTGGACATAAATTTATTCCATCTCCATAGATCTGAGAGGTAAACTATATTACATTCCTCTAATTTACTTATAATATCACTCTTTATATCCAGATCATGAAGCCATTTAGATCTTATCTTGGTATGTGGTGTTAGATGTGGGTCAAGCCCTAATTTCTTCCACAGTAGTTTCCAATTTTCCCACCAGTTTTTGTCAAATACTGAGTACTTATCCCAGAAGCTGGGGTGTTTGGGTTTATCAAAGACTAAATTGCTATAGTCATTGCCTAGTTTCTGTTGTGATTCTATCCTATTCCACTGATCGACTACTCTATTTGTTAGCCAGTACCCAATGGTTTTCATGACTGCTGCTTTGTAATATAATTTTAGATCTGGTACAGCAAGTCCACCATCATCAGCCTTTTTTTTTCCTTAATTCTCTTGAAACTCTTGACCTTTTGTTCTTCCAAATGAATTTTGCTATTATTTTTTCTAGATCTGTAAGATAATTTCTTCGGAGTTTGATTGGTTTGGCACTAAATAAGTAAATTAGTTTGGGTAGTATTGTCATTTTTATTATATTCGCTTGGCCTACCCATGAGCACTTAATGTTTTTCCAATTGACTAGGTCTGATTTTATTTGTATGGAAAGTGTTTTGTAGTTTAGAACATATAGTTCCTGACTTTCCCTTGGCAGATAAATTCCCAAATATTTTATGCTATCATCCATTACTCTGAATGGAATGTCTTTTTGTATCTCTTGCTGCTGAACTTTATTGGTAACATATAAAAATGCTGATGATTTATGTGGATTTATTTTGTATTCTGCAACTTTGCTAAAGTTGTGAATTGTTTTTAGTATTTTTTTAATTGAGTTTCTAGAGTTCTCTAAGTATACCATCATGTCATCTGCAAAGAATGATAATTTGGTTTCCTCATTACCTACTCTAATTCCTTTAATCTCTTTTTCTTCTCTTACTGCCAAAGCTAACATTTCTAAGACAATATTAAATATTAATGGTGACAGTGGGCAGCCTTATTCTACTCCTGATCTTATTGTGAATGGTTCTAGTTTGACTCCATTACAGATGATGCTTGCTGATGGTTTTAACTAAATACTACTAATCATTTTAAGGAAAAGCCCATTTATTCCTATACTCTCCAGTGTTTTTAATAGGAATGGGTGTTGTATTTTATCAAAGGCTTTTTCTGCATCTATTGAGATAATCAGATGGTTTTTGTTAATTTGGTTATTAATATAATTGATTATGCTAATAGTTTTCCTAATATGGAACCAACCCTGCATTCCTGGTATAAATCCTACTTGGTCATGGTGTATTATCCTGGGGATAACTTTCTGTAATCTCGTTGCTAAAATCTTATTTTAAATTTTTGCATGAATATTCATTAGGGAAATGGGTCTATAGTTTTCTTTCTCAGTTTTCTCCCTAACAAGTTTAGCTATCAGCACCATATCATGTGCGATAGAAGGAATTTGGTAATACACCTTGTTTCCCTATTTTTTCAAATAGTTTATATAGCATTGGGATTAATTGTTCTTTGAATGTTTGGTAAAATTCACATGTAAATCCATCTGGCCCTGGAGATTTTTTTCTTAGGGAGTTGATTAATAGCTTGTTCTATTTCGTTTTCCAAAATAGGGCTATTTAAATAATTTATTTCCTCTTCTGTTAATCTGGGCAATCTATATTTTTGTAGATGTTCCTCCATTTCATTTACATTATCAAATTTATTGGCATAAAGTTGGGCAAAGAAACTCCTAATTATTACTCTATTTTCCTCTTCATTGGAGGAAAGTTCTCCCTTATCATTTTTGAGACTAACAATTTGATTTTCCTCTTTCCTTTTTCTAATCAAATTAAAAGGCTTATCTATTTTGTTGTTTTTTTCATAAAACCAACTGTTTTATTTATTAATTGAATAGTTTTTTTTATTTTCAATTTTATTGATCTCCCCTTTAATTTTCAGAATTTCCAATTTGGTATTTAATTGAGGGTTTTTAATTTGGTCTTTTTCTAGCTTTTTTAATTGTAAGCCCAGTTCATTGATCTTCTCTTTCTCCGTTTTATGCAAGTAAGCATCTAGAGATATAAAATTGCCCCTTATAACCCCTTTAGCGGTGTCCCATAAATTTTGTTATTTTGTCTCATTATTATCATTCTTCTGGATGAAATTATCGATTGTGTTCTATAATTTGCTCTTTCCCCCATTTATTCTTCAGGATTAGATTATTGAATTTCCAATTAACTTGTGGTCTGTTTTTGCCTGGCCTTATATTACATGTGAGTTTTATTGCATCATGATCTGAAAAGGATGCACTTGCTATTTCTGCTTTTCTGCATTTGATTTTGAGGTATTTATACCCTAACTCATGATCAATTTTCATATAAGGTCCATAATCCTTTGAGAAAATAGTATACTCCCTTCTATCACCATTCAATTTCCTCCAGAGATCTATCATACCTAACTTTTCTAGCCTTTTGTTTACCTCCCTAACTTCTTTCTTATTTATTTTGTCATTTGATTTATCTTATTCTGAGAGAGCAAGGTTGAGATCCCCCACTAGTATAGTTTTACTGTCTATTTCTCCTTGAATCTCTGTTACTTTCTCCTCTAGGAATTTGCATGCTATACCACTTGGTGCATATATGTTTAGTATCAATACCACTTCATTGTCTATGGTACCCTTTAGTAAAATATAGTTTCCTTCCTTATCTCTTTTAATTAGTTCTATTTTTTGTTTTGACTTGATCTGAGATAAGGATTGCTACCCCTGCCTTTCTATGTTCACCTGAAGCATAGAAGATTCTGCTCCAGCCCTTTACCTTCACTCTTTATGTATTTCTATGTTTTAGATGTGTTTCTTGTAAACAACATATTGTAGGATTCTGGCTTTTAATCTAGTCCACTATCCGCTTCCATTTTATAGGAGAATTTGTCCCATTCCCATTCACAGTTAAGATAACTATATCTGTATTCCCTGCCATCTTATTTAACCAGAGTTATGATTTTCTCTTCCCTTTCCCCTCTCTCCCTTCCCCCCTCCCCAGTACTTTATTTTTGATGACCTCCTCCCACCAACAGTCCTCCCCCCTTTGGAAACTATCCCTCCCCTTTATACCTTTCCCCTAATCCTTCTATTATTATATCCCTTTCCTTTCCTCCTATCCCCCCCACCTTCCCACAAAGAGGGTCAGGCCTTTCTATGAAGCCAAAATTGTCTGATATACTGTCTTAGAGTCCAATCTAATGAGAGTAAGGTTTATAAAATACTCATCGCCCTTCCTACTTTCCCTCAATTATATTAGATATTCTATGTCTCTTTATGAGATTTTGCCTTATTTTTACCTCCTTTATTTTTACTTTATTTTGCCTCTTTATCCTTTTTTTTCAGTATGTTATCCCTTCCACCTCTAATTTCTTTTCCATTATTATCAAAGAAAAATTGAATTTTAACCCCTTTCTTTAAGGATACCCATAGTAGAGGTATAGTTCTCAAGAGTTCTTTCCTTTTTACCTTTTTATGCTTCTCTTGAGTTCTGTATTTGGAGGTCAATTTTTTTGTTCAGATCTGGTCTTTTTGTTAGAAATAGGTGAAATTCTCCTGTATCATTCAATGACCATCTTCTTCCCTGGAAGATGATGCTCATTTTAGCTGGATAACTTATTCTTGGCTGTATTCCAAGTTCTTTTGCCTTTCGTAATATCTGATTCCAGGCCCTTTGATCCTTTAATGTGGAAGCTGACAGATCTTGTGTAATTCTAATTACAGGTCCTCGGTATTTGAAATGTTTCTTTCTAGCTGCTTGCAATATCCTTTCCTTGGTGCAATAGTCCTGAAATTTGGCCATGATATTCCTTGGGGTTTTAATTTGGGGTCTCTTTCAGGAGGTGATTGGTGAATTCTTTCAATGTCAATTTTGTCTTCTGATTCTAAAACATCAGGGCAATTCTCTTTCGTGATTTCCTGGAAGATAGCATCCAGGTTCTTTTTTTCATTGTTGCTTTCAGGGAGTACAATAATCCTTAGATTGTGTCTCCTGGATCTGTTTTCCAAATCAGTTGTTTTTTCCTAGGAGATATTTCATATTTTCTTCTATTTTTTCATTTTTTTGTTTTTGTTTGACTGATTCTTAAAGTCTTATTGAACTATTTACTTCTATTTGTTCAATTTTAATATTTAAAGTATTATTTACTTCAGTTATCTTTTTTAGCTCCTTTTGTAGCTGGCCAATTGAATTCCTTGGTTCAATGCATTCTTTTTCCATTTTGCCAATTTTATTTTTCAGTGAATTTTTGTCTTTTTCCAATTCATCATTTTTATTTTCCAGTGAGTTGACAATTTTTTTTCCAATTCACCATTTTTATTTTCTAGTGAAATAGTGATTTTTTTCCAATTCACCAATTTTGTTTTTCAGTGAATTGTTTTCTCTCTCCAATTCACCAGTCTTGTTTTCCAGTTTTTGACATCTCTGTTGGACTAATCTCAGTTTATTTCACCATTCTTCTACTAGCTCTCTTTTGAGATCCTTTATGCTATCTTCCAGGCAAGCCTTCTGAAAAGGGGACCAGCTAATGTCTGCCTTTGTGGCTCCGTCTTGGATTGTTTTCAGAATCTCAGGATCTGGGGACTGCCCTACTTTCTCTCTGTAGAAGCTGTCTATGGTGAGAACTCTCTTCTGCTTCTGGCTCATGTTTTTGAACTGTAAGAAGTTTAGGTCTGAATCACTTGAGATCTGAATCACTAGCAGGGAATTCTGAAGCCATTTCAATTTGCCCCAGGGAAGTTTGCCAAGTTGACTTCCAGTCTGGGACTGGTTGGCTAGATCCGCACTAGGACCACGCTTTCAGCTCCTCCCAATCCATTCTTTATCAAAGGCAGTTCTGTCAAAGCACCTGCCCACAAGCAGTGCAAAGTGGCTCAGGAGTCTCCCAGGGATTTACTGGGTGCCCAAAATCCGCTGCTCTGTCGCAGCCTGACTTCTGCCCTGGCTGAGTGCTGGAGTCTGATGGTGGCCAGCTGCTGATTCCCCTGAGATTGACCTTCTCCAGAGTTTTTTCAAAGGAGATTTTTGATAGAAGTACATTGTATTTCAAGTGTTTGGTGGAGCCCTAAATCCAGAACTAGTTTGGAGGCTTAATTTGTCTGGGTCTGAGGGAAGGTCTCAGGAGCTCACAGAGAATGCTGTCTGCAGTAACCATCTTGGCTCCGCCCCCCAATATTAACTTTAAAAAAGTAAAATGCTTTGAAATTTAAATATAAATATAATCTTATTGAAATTGTTATGTTTACTAATGATAGGAGGTGGCTATTCTCTGGGACTTTCATTCATACTATTCATCAATCTTTTGTTCCCAGTTTAATTGTTTCTTTTTTTTTATTGCAGACATTTACACATAATTTTTGTTTCATTAGACTTTTCTTATGAAAAGTAAAACAGTTAAGCAAAACTATCATAACACTGATTTCATGTAAAATGAATTTGCTATTTAAAAGAACACCATAATTATATAAAGACACCTTGGGAGAGGGAAGAATATTCTAGAATGGAAGGAGACCAACATACTAAGTGCTGAATCAAGTCCAAGGAAATTAAAGATAGAGTAAAGGTCATTTGATTTGGTAATTAAGAGATCATTGGTAATTTTGGAAAGAGCAATTTCATTTGAATCACAAGAATAGAAGGCAAATTGCAGAGGAGTTAAAGGAAATGAATTGAAACCATCAGGGATCGATTTTTTTTTTTCAAGAGGTTTAGCTTAGTAGAGGAAGAGATGTTATACTATGGTTGGTAAGAATGATAGGCTCTGGTGGATCTGTTTTATAGGATGAAGGAAATATACATATATTTATTGATATCGGGGAAAGAAGTGGCACATAAGAGCCTAAAGACTAGAGAGTATGGATAGAAGTGAGAAAGAAAATAAAGATAAAAAACAACAGGAAGGAAATGTTATCATGAGTTTATGTTGGGAAAGGATGGTTTGTCCTTGGTAAGTACAGGGGCTGCATCATCACAGAAATTGGAATGATGTGATATTTGGGAGATATAGTGATAATTAGGGCAGACAAATCTGGCATGAAAACAAATAAATGTCTTCAGTTTTCAAAATGAAGTGTCAGGTACTGTTCTCAAGATGATAGAAGCAGGGCAAGAATAAGGAGCTTGAAGAGACAAGGTGTCTCCATATTCACTTGAGGTAGTGGGATAAGGAATCAATTGTAGCCAAATAGTAAAATTGTCTTTCTGTATTGAGAATCCAGTTGGGAATAAACTGCAGCAGTCGGTCATACAACTTCAATATTTTATTTAGTTTTGTTCAATAGTATATTTGTGACAGCACAACTAGCAAGTGAGACTAATACATAGAAAAGTAGTCACTGATAGGAACAAGGGAGTAATCGAGAATTGAAGATAGGGTTGAAGAAGACTGGCAATTTTTTTGAGTTTTTTTTTTATTATTAAAGCTTTTTATTGGTATAACATATGTATGGGTAGTTCCCCAACAATGATCTTTACAAAGCTTTCCATTACAAATTTTACCCCCAGTCCCCTCCCCTCCCCTAGATGGCAGGAAGTCCACTACAAGTTAATAATGTTGAAATGCTTGAGAAGTTATGCAAGAAACATCCTATCTACAAGAAAAAAAAAAGAATCAGAGAAAGGCAACACAATGCAAGCAAATGTCAATAGAGATCATGAAAATGTTACGTTGTGGTCCATATTTCATTTCCCTCTCTCTGGGTGTATATGGTTTTCTTCAGTGAACAATTGAAACTGATTTGAGACAATTCTTTGTTGCAGAGAGCCATGTCCATCAGAATTGATCATCATGTAATACTGTTGTTGCTGTGTATGATGATCTCCTGGTTCTGCTCGTTTCACTCAGCATCAGTTCATGCAAGTCCCTCCAGGCCTCTCTGAAATCGTCCTGCTGGTCATTTCTTACAGAGCAATAATATTCCATAACATTCATATACCATAATTTATTCAGCCACTCTCCAATTGATGGGCATCCATTCAGTTTCCAGTTTCTAGCCACTACAAAAAGGGCTGCCACAAACATTCTTGCACAGGTGGGTCCCCTTCCCTCCTCTAAGATCTCTTTGAGATATAGGCCCAGTAGAAACCCTGCTGGGTCAAAGGGTACGCACAGTTTGACAACTTTTTCAGCATAGCTCCAAATTGCTCTCCAGAATGGCTGGATCCGTTCACAGTTCCACCAACAATGTATTAGTGTTCTACTTTTCCCACATCCCTTCCAACATTCATCGTTATTTTTTCCTGTCATTTTAGCCAATCTGACAGGGGTGTAGTGGTACCTCAGAGTTGTCTTAATTTGCATTTCTCTGATCAATAGTGATTTGGAGCAAGTTTTCATATAACTAGAGATGGTTTTAATTTCATCATCTGAAAATTGTCAGTTCATATCCCTTGACCACTTATCTATTGAAGAGTGGCTTGAATTCTTATGTATATGAGACAATTCTCTATAAATTTTAGAAATGAGGCCTTTATCAGAACCATTAAATTTAAAGATGATTTGCCAATTTGATGCTTCCCTCCTAATCTTGTCAGCATTTGTTTTGTTTGTACAGAAACTTTTTAACTTAAGATAATCAAGATTATCCATCTGGTGTTCAATTAGGAGTTCCAGGTCTTCTTTGGACATAAATTTATTCCATCTCCACAGGTCTGAGAGATAAACTATATTACGTTCCTCTAACTTGCTTACAAAGTCCCTCTTTATATCTAGATCATGAACCCATTTAGATCTTATCTTAGTACGTAGTGTTATGTATGGGTCAAGCCCTAATTTCTTCCACACTAGTTTCCAATTTTCCCAGCAGTTTTTGCTGAATAGTGAGTATTTATCCCAAAAGCTGGGGTCTTTGGATTTATCGAATACTAGATTGTTAAGGTTATTGCCTAGATTGTCCTGATATCCTATCCTGTGTCACTGATCGACTGCTCTATTTCTTAGCCAGTACCAAACGGTTTTGATGACTGCTGCTTTATAATATAGTTTTAGATCTGGTACAGCAAGGCCACCTTCATCTGCCTTTTTTTTCATTAATGTCCTTGAGATCCTTGACCTTTTGTTCTTCCAAATGAACTTTGCTACTATTTTTTCTAGATCTGTAAAATAATTTCTTGGGAGTTTGATTGGTATGGCACTAAATAAGTAGATTAGTTTGGGTAGTATTGTCATTTTTATTATATTCGCTCTGCCTACCCATGAGCACTTAATATTTTTCCAATTTATTAGGTCTCATTTTATTTGTGTGGAAAGTGTTTTGTAATTTAGTTCGTATAGTTTCTGACTTTTCCTTGGCAGATAGATTCCCAAATATTTTATCCTATCATCTGTTATTTGGAATGGAATTTCTTTTT
>JAJPUD010009260.1:3942-22309 GCA_023553655.1 Myrmecobius fasciatus | reverse complement strand
AAGGGGTAACTTTATATCTCTAGATGCTTATTTGCATAAAATAGAGAAAGAGAAGATCAATGAATGAGGGTTAAAATTAAAAAACTAGAAAAAGAGCAAATTAAAAACCCTCAAGCAAATACCAAATTGGAAATTCTGAAAATAAAACGTGAGATTAATAAAATTGAAAATAAGAAAACTATTGAATTAATAAATAAAACTAAGAGTTGGTTTTATGAAAAAACCAACAAAATAGATAAGTCTTTAGTTAATTTGATCAGAAAAAGGAAAGAGGAAAAACAAATTGTTAGTCTCAAAAATGATAAGGGAGAACTTTCCTCCAATGAAGAGGAAATTAGAGTAATAATTAGGAGTTACTTTGCCCAACTTTATGCCAATAAATTCGATAATCTAAATGAAATGGAAGAATATCTACAAAAATATAGATTGCCCAGGTTAACAGAAGAGGAAATAAATTATTTAAATAGCCCCATTTTAGAAAAAGAAATAGAACAAGCTATTAATCAACTCCCTAAGAAAAAATTTCCAGGGCCAGATTGTTTTACATGTGAATTCTACCAAACATTTAAAAAACAATTAATTCCAATACTATACAAACTATTTGAAAAAATAGGGACAGAAGGTATACTACCAAATTCCTTCTATGATACAGATAAGGTGGTGATAGCTAAACCAGGTAGGGTGAAAACAGAGAAAGAAAACTATAGAACCATTTCCCTAATGAATATTGATGCAAAAAATTTAAATAAGATTTTAACAACGAGATTACAGAAAGTTATCTCCAGGATAATACATCTTGACCAAGTAGGATTTATACCAGGAATGCAGGGCTCGTTCAATATCAGGAAAACTATCAGCATAATCAATTATATTAATAAGCAAACTAACAAACACCATATTATTATCTCCATAGATGCAGAAAAAGCATTCGATAAAATCCAACACCCATTCCTATTAAAAACACTAGAGATTATAGGAATAAATGGGCTTTTCCTTAAAATGATTAGTTGCATCTACTTAAAACCATCAGCAAGCATCATATATAATGGAGACAAACTAGAAGCATTGCCAATAAAATCAGGAGTGAAACAAGGCTGTCCACTGTCACCATTACTATTTAATATTGTATTAGGAATGTTAGCTTTGGCAATAAGAGAAGAAAAAGAGATAAAAGGAATTAGAGTAGGTAATGAAGAAACCAAATTATCACTCTTTGCAGATGACATGATGGTATACTTAGAGAACCCTAGAGACTCAACTAAAAAACTACTAGAAACAATTCACACCTTTAGTAAAGTTGCAGGATTCAAAATAAATCCACATAAATCATCAGCATTTTTATATATTACCAACAAAGTTCAGAAGGAAGAGATACAAAAAGACATTCCATTCAGAGTAACGGATGATAGCATAAAATATTTGGGAATCTATCTGCCAAGAAAATGTCAGAAACTATATGAATTAAACTACAAAACACTTTCCACACAAATAAAATCAGACCTAGTCAAGTGGAGAAACATTAAGTGCTCATGGATAGGCCGAGCAAATATAATAAAAATGACAATACTACCCAAACTAATTTACTTATTTAGTGCCATACCAATCAAACTCCCAAGAAATTATGTTACAGATCTAGAAAAAATAGTAGCAAAGTTCATTTAGAAGAACAAAAGGTCAAGGATTTCAAGGGAATTAATGAAAAAAAAAGACAGATGAAGGTGTCCTTGCTGTACAAGATATAAAACTATATTATAAAGCAGCAGTCATCAAAACCATTTGGTAGTGGCTGAGAAATAGAGCCATCGATCAGTGGTATAGAATAGGATATCACGACAAGCTAGTTAATAATGTTAGCAATTTAGTGTTTGATAAACCCAAAGACCCCAGCTTTTGGAATAAGTACTCACTATTTAGCAAAAACTGCTGGGATAATTGGAAACTAATGTGGAAGGATATTAAGGCTGGACCCACACCTTACACCACACACCAAGATAAGATCTAA
Organism: Myrmecobius fasciatus; assembly: GCA_023553655.1. Lineage (NCBI taxonomy): Eukaryota > Metazoa > Chordata > Mammalia > Dasyuromorphia > Myrmecobiidae > Myrmecobius > Myrmecobius fasciatus. The sequence continues at coordinate 20,307 of JAJPUD010009260.1, read as the reverse complement.
ATGGGTTCATGATCTAGATATAAAGAGTGATGTTATAACCAAATTAGAGGAAGATGGGATAGTTTACCTTTCAGACCTGTGGAGATGGAATAAATTTATGTCCAGGGAAGATCTGGAACTTTAATTGAACACCAGATAGTTTATTTTGATTATATTAAGTTAAAAAGTTTCTGTACTAACAAAACTAATGCAGACAAGATTAGGAGGGAAGCATCAAATTGGGAAATCATCTTTACATTTAAGGGTTCTGATAAAGGTCTCATCTCTAAGATATATAGAGAATTGTCTCACATTTATAAAAATTCAAGCAATTCTCCAATTGATAAATGGTCAAAGGATATGAACAGACAATTTTCAGAGGATTCAATTAAAACTATTTATAATCATATGAAAAGGTGCTCCAAATCACTATTGATCAGAGAAATGCCAATTGAGACAAATCTGAGGTACCACTACACACCTGTCAGATTGGCTAAAATGACAGGAAAAGATAACGATGAATGTTGGAGGGAATGTGGGAAAACTGGGACACTGATACATTGTTGGTGAAGGTGTGAAGGGACCCAACCATTCTGGAGAGCAATTTGGAACTATGCCCAAAAAGTTATCAAACTGTGCATACCCTTTGACCCAGCAGTGTTTCTATTGGGCTTATATCCCAAAGAAATCATAAAATAAGGAAAGGGCCTCACATGTGCAAGAATGTTTGCGGCAGCTCTTTTTGTGGTGGCTAGAAACTGGAAACTGAGTAGATGCCCATCAACTGGAGAGTGGCTAAATAAATTATGGTATATGAATATTATGGAATATTATTGTTTTGTAAGAAATGACCAGCAGGACGATTTCAGAGATGCCTGGAGAGACTTGAATGAACTGATGCTGAGTGAGATGAGCAGAACCAGGAGATCGTTATACACGGCAACAACAGTAGTATATGAGGATCAGTTCTAATGGACATAGCTCTCTTCAACAATGAAATGCTTCAAACCAATTACAATTGGTCAGTGAAGAAGGCTATATACACCCAGAAAGAGGGATGTGAAATTTGGACCACAACATAACATTTTCATGTTCTCTATTGATGTTTGCTTGCATTGTATTTCATTTATCGGATTATTCTCTCTTACAGATATGATTTCTCCTGAACAAAAAAAGATGTGTGGTAATAACTATACATATATTTGATTTAAGTATTCTAACATAATTATCATGTAGTGGATATCCTGCCATCTAGGGGAGGGGTGGGGAGGAGGGGGAAAATTTGTAACAGAAAGCTTTGTAAGGGTTAATGTTTAGAAATTACCCATACATATGTTTTGCAAATAAAAAAGTATTAATAAAATAAAAAAAAGATGATAAAATTTGAATTGACATGTACTGGGAGTACTGAAGTTAAAACAGGAATGATAATATGATGGTGGTGGTACTGTAATTCATCAGACCCAAATAGGAAATGATTTGGAATAATACCCAGAAAGTCACTTAAAAGAATATAAATTTTGGCCCAGACATCATTGGAAAATATCTCAGAGAAGTCAAAGTCAGAGGGTAAGTATACACATGTGCAAACATTTGTTAAATCACTGATTTGGGCTCCTGAGAATTGGAAACAAAATAGATGCCTATTAATAGGGGACTGGGAAAACAAATTGATTGTTGTCCATTAATATAATGACATACTATAACACCATAAAAAAGTATTGATATAAATAATTCAAACCTGAAAATAGTTGTATGAATTGATGCAAAGAGAAATGAGCAAAACCAGGAGAACAATGCATATGAGGGTCATAATGATGTAAAGAAAAACAACTTTGATGGATTTAAAATATAGTTCAACACAATAACCATTGTAGACTTCAGAAAGTTATTTCTTTGCAGATAAATAATGAAATGTAATGTTATTTTCAGCCACATTCAATGTGTTGATTTCCTTTACATGACTATACTTATTTATTAGGGTGCATAAAACACATGAAATGGAACAGAGCCAAGTGGTGATAAAGAGCAAAAAAAGAAAAAAAAAAGGAAAGAGCAACAATAAAATTTTAAACAGAGAGAAACAAAGAAAAAATACTCAGAATGTGACAGAAATAGTGGAATGTGATATCTACCTTTTAAAATAAACTTGTTTTTTTGACTTCCTGGTTTCATATGTAATTAATAAATATTTATTAAGCATTCACTATATGCAATATATTATCTTAAATACAGTGCTAGAGCTACAAAGAAAAGTATGACAGTCCCTGCCTTTAAGATGTATGCATAACACACATTGCAATTTCATATTTTATTGTATATTGAAATATATGACTTTTTGATTATTAGTAAATTCAGAATAATAAAGAAATCACAGACACACAGAGAAAAGTTTTTGTCATCTTTATACCAGACTCACCATGTGTATCTTTGAGTGTGTTTTCACATTGTGTGTGTGTTTCTCTGTGCCTTTTCCATTAGATCATTGTAGCATGTCTGCAATTATGATGTTGAGGTCAGAATGTGAGGTAGTTCCATTGTATTTTATGGTGAAATGAATTCTTAAAATGTATATAAAATGTACGTGTACATATACATTTCTATGTATATGCATATGCAAATATACATACACATATGTATACACACACACATATATATATATACATATATGCCTGCAAGTATGTGTGTTTCCATTTTTGTCTATTTTTTGTCCTTCTGACTCCATCTTTACATGTCCTTGTAATATCTGTGCTTAACTGAATCTCTCACCAAGTTTTATGCCTTCTTTTCCATCCACTACTTCTCCATATTTTATGAGGTAGTACTTCATAATCTTCCATAATGCTTTTCAATAAGATTTTTACAATCAAGTTTATATTCAAAATCAGTCTAATCCTTGCCTTCCATTTCTTTCTATATACAAAGATACCAACGTTTTGTCTCTTAAATCACATTTAGGTAAATCTGCTCTCTTTATTATGTCAATAGCTTTAGTTTGTTTGAACTTCTTTATAAAATTTTATGACCACTATTTCTCACTTTTAACAGTCAATAGCATAATTAGGTTAAATTGAAGTAGTTTTAATTGCATGTAATATTTTTTTCATTTTTACTATTTGTTCTTCATTGGGTGGATTTTAGAGGCTGACAATGAAATCTAATTTCCCATCACATAGATTGGGGAGTGTGACCTAATAGTTGGAATGCTTCTAACAATTCCCATTTGAAGAACTAGACACAGAGTGTATCCAGTTCTGTTTGCAACATACCTTTTATGCCCTTTTTTCCCCATATGCTTCCTGCTATACTCATGACTTCTGTTTCTCTTCCTACCCCTATATAATTAACCAGTAACTATACAAAATAAAACTGTCTTCTGGCCCCCTCATCATGTAATCCTAAACCCATTCTCCTAAACCCAATCCTACCCATGCCTAATTCAATTCTGCTGATCCTTTCCATTGGACCTCTGACATACTTGTTCTCTCCCTCCCTCCTTTCCTCTCTTTTTCTCTTTTTCCTCCTTTTCCTCTTCCTTCTCTTCCTTCCCCTTCTCCTCCTTCTCCTCCTAATCCTCCTCTTCCCCCCCCCCCCCCTTCCCTCTCTTCTTCCTCCTACTTCTTCCTCTTCTTCTTTTTCTCTCTCTCACACACATCCATATATATATATGAATATATATACATATATATATATATACACATATACATGTATACATGTTATATACACACAGAGAGAGACAGGGGGAATACTTATTCTAAAATACATTTTCCAGACTACTTTTTGCCATTCTCCTCCATATCAACTTTTACATTAGTTATCGAGTATCATTGTGTTTGATTTAATTTAGAAAGGTTTTTTTATTTTCATTCTAAGAGTTAGATGGTGATGTAAATATATAATTATTTTCATCATTACATTTCTGAAAACTATTATTTATTTCAGCACTCAAATTGACCAAATAAGTTAAGAATGTTATTTCTTATTACCTTGGAGGTGTAATAAAATTAGCATTATCAGTTCTTTGATTTGCCACTCCAAAAAATTAAAAAGCAACTTTCAATTTAATTGAAGTTTTATTATATTTTCTGATTCTCTTGTGATGAGACTGTCAAGATGATTATAATACAGTTACATTAACTCTATTTACACTCATTGGTCATTAGATATGAATGTCACATTTAAAGTATAAAGGGTCGATTTAATATCTATAGATATTCTAAAACCTTTGCAATTCTTACCCTCTGCCTCCATTTTTATACTTCTTTTCAAAGTCTTTGCAAAACTGCAAAATAGATGAATGAGATCAAAAGACATTTTATATTTGGGGTTATATGGGAATTATTGGTACAGAATCCAAAACACATTAAGTAGTGAATAAGATATCAAGAATCAGCTTCTTTGTAATTAACTCAACTTGTTGATGACATCAGATACTTTCTCTTACCAGAATGACCTTTAAAGCCTTCCCAAACTTTCTTCAGCTTCCAGAGCTTGTATTTGCCATCATAGCCTTTGGCAGTCCAGAGTGATTTTTTTTTTTTTTGCCAAGATGAATCTTTGGAATGGGATTTTTTTGAAGTACCTGATATATGAAATTTGAATTTCATTGTTTACTTCTATAAATATATTCACTTCTTTGATGAAATATTTCTAGTTTACTGTACCCTAAGCATATTTCTGTTTCTACAATAGCACATTTCCTATTACTTGAATATCTACCTGACTCCTCTTATTTATTCTATGAGTGAATTCCAATGCTATGTCTTCTGTGAAACATTACCTCAAAATTAAAATTAATTTTCTCTCATCTGTTTGTAAAAGCTCAGAATTGGGAAAAACCTCACAACTGTCAAATCAAAATTATACCCAAACTAAAATTTCTTCTAATCTAATAGTCCTTAAGACTTGGTATGAAGACTTTTCATTGGTGATACATGAAAAGTTTGATACATATTTTCTTTAGGAATAAATAATATTTATGAAGTTCTGTTTTCTTCCTCATAGTGGATTAAAAACATTTTTCTTTGAAATTTCTCTGATTGCTACTCATTTTTTTTAGAACTGAGCATTGAATTTCTCATATGACACTCCTTTAAGTGATTGAAAATAACTATCCTTTACCCATCTCCTTATTCCTGCAGCAAGCCTTCTCTTTCCTAATTATCCTTGAATCAACTAATTATAGGAATAACATCTCATGTTTATATATTGTAATTTTACAAAACATTATTTCCAATGATTTACTTATGAGTTTATTGGTTGGTTTTGTTTTGATGCTGTGATCCATATTTTTCCCAGACTTAAAATTTAAATTTTAAATTTCCCAGATTTAAATGCAATAACTACTCATGGGGTTAACTCCACTAAGAATCAATCAACATTTGACTTACTTTATTTCCAACTTGGGCTGATTCACCATTTCACCAGCTTGATGGCTCCACATTCCCAGAGGCTAATTGTATTAGTGTCAGACAGTGCAAATATCCAATAATCTTACTCTTACTGTAACTCAGAGCTCCAGAATTCATATGACCCACAAATCTCAGTATTCTTAGAAGCTAGCAGGGATACAAACTTATCCAACACCATCTAATCTTCATTTTGTGTTTAGAGAAATAATACTGAGAGACATTAAATTTATTGTCTATGATTACAGACACACATGCACACACCCACAAACACGCATGCACACCACAATTATTGAGGGTGAGATTAACAATCATTTTTCTTCTCATCCAAGATCCATTTTACTTTGCATCACATTTCCTCTTATGGCATGGACTCCAAATCATCCACTATCCTGGCCATCTGATACTGGCCATCTTGTAGGTCACTTTTCTGAAATATGGTGCCCTGAAATAAATTTTATATTCCACATGTGGCACTACCAGAATTGTGCAGAACCATATTGTCACCTGTATCTTTTTAATAATACCCACCTGAAATTAGTCCTTCCCCATGACAATCACATCACTCTTTTAACACATATTGAGCTTATAGCCTGCTAAGAACTCCACATTTCTTTTTCCCCCTGAAGCAGTTGGGGTTAAGTGACTTGCCCAGGATCAAACAGTTAGAAAGTGATAAATGTCTGAGACTAGATTTGAACTCAGGTCCTTTGACTTCAGGGCTGGTGCTCTTATCAACTGCGACACATAGCTGCCCCCCCCCCGGCCTCAATTCCACATCTCTTTCAAAGGAGCTGTTGGCTAGAAACAATCCATGCAGCTTTTAATCATTGGCAAATTAGATAAGCGTGTCTTTTATGCCTTCATGTAAGTCATTGGCAAAAATATTGAACAACAAGAGAAGAAAGAGATGACACATTGGAAATACTATTGCAGTTACTTAATATGTTGGTTAAGTGAAATGCTTTTCTTTTTAATTCTTTTCCATAAAGATGAATTAGTGGATAAGAAATGTACAGAAGATACTCAAAAATGAAAATGATGAAAAGCAAAGTTTGTTTTGCTTCTTTTTAATTTTGAACATAACAGAAGCAAAAAAAAATAAAGATATCCTTAAGGTACTTCACTAGATATTACTTTTCAAGCAGTATTTACCTATTCATGCCTATATTTTATATCAATATTTTTAACAGTTTCAAATTTGCATAACTACATCATCACACAACCTGCCTTTCCCCCTCTGGTCAACAAGATATAATAAGAAACTTTTTGAAACATTTTGTAAAACCCCAAGTTAATTAAACTACATGTGAAAGACAAAGTATACTATAGAGCCTAGGTATCAACTACTTAGCCTATTGGCCTCATTTGTCCTCAATTTGGGAATATATTCAAAACCAGATCAAAACAAGAAGATTAAAATATAATTGGGAAATATTTAACAAAATAAATGTAAAAATACAACAAAACAAAGTTATAGCATTACTGCTTAAAACTAAGTCAAAAGGATACAGAGATCCCTTTTTCTGTTTGGTTTTGACACCACAGCTTTAGAGTATTGTTTGATAGTCTAATACTTATTTTAATCTTCACAATTTATGAGATTTCATTACTGGTGTTTTCTTCAATAACACAGTCCATATCACCTCTTTGATTTCATAGCTTTTTAAAGGTTTCTATGGCTAATGAAATCATTATCCTATATCCAAACTATGATGAAAACCTCCAGAATTAATTTTCTGACTTCAGATGAAAAACATATGTGTTTCTGAGTCCCTACTCCAAACATCCATATTTGTATTGTGTACTAGAACTTGCCCTACAAAGGCATAGCATCACAAAATACAGAATCATTTCCACACTAAGATAAGGCATAAGCATAGGATTTTAGTGAGTATTTCAAATAAAAATAGTAATCATCTGTGATTTCATTAGTAGAATACTGACACAAACTATAGTCCACCTATGTTTTATTATATTTTAGTTGTACAACTAGACAATGAGTTTCATACAGTTAGAATTTATATCTTATGTTTCTTTGTATATACTGCAATACTGATTTTGTTGCACATAGCAACTGTTTTATAAGAATTTGTTCAAATAATGCAATCCATTATAAATTGATGTCATAGAATGGGATTTTAGCAAAGTTAAATTCAAAATAAAAATCTTCATCAGTTCTAGGGAAAAAAGTTGGACTGATTAGGAGACGGTTTATATGAAATAATCTTTAAACTCTTTTTCAATATTGAGATTCTATTATAAAAATTAAAAATAATATTGATATTGCTTGAATAGGAAAGAAATATTGAGAATACATGCATATCCACAGATATATATTACATATTAAATATGAATACTTATACACACTTGTATAAACATACACACATAACCACATACACATACTTATCTGCATTACATATTAAATATGCACACTTATACACATTTGTATATGCATACACATATAACCATACACACACACATATATATATAATCACATATACATACATAACTGCATCACATATTAAATATACATACTTATATACACATGTATACACATATACATGTAACAACATACACATGTATAGAGAGACTAAATACATATATACTATGTAAAATATACAGATTATGTTATGGGAATAGTTTTCTCCATATAGAGGGAGAACACAAAAATAAATATAGGTACAATCTTAAAATTCATTTTAATAGTTGATATTCTATCACATTTTTTTCTAAAATTTTCCCCATTTTATCTGTAAACCTAGAAGACATTTTTGAAGCTTGAAATAGCTTAATGCTTTATGTTATGAATGTCATACACCCAATCAAAAATCTAGACATTTGCTAAATCTTTGAATTTTAAGATCAAATCTATAATAGATTCTCTCAAAGAGCAAAGCAAGATGCAATGGATTTGATATTATGAATTGATGAAAAATGGTGGATGTTTAATTCAAAACTGATAAGGACATATAAGCCTTGATATTTATCTGAAATATACCAGAAGTATTCAGGTTTTATGATCATGCTGGCAACCTCCTCCTTCCTTTGACATTTTGCTATTTCAGTGGAAGCCATGGGGACCTATTCCTTTGAGGAAGTTAAAATTGAATATAACAAAGTTCCTGAAAGTAAACTTTAGGGAATAAATCTGCCCCCAATGAAATTTTAAACTACGATTGTTCTTTGAGTCTTATTACTTTTTAGGAAGGATATGTGAAATAGATTAGGATTTTCATGTCTACAGCAGGATGATTATAAATACTTAAAGCAATAAAATATCCACTCCTTGATTTGCTAGCAGAAGATGGTAGGGAGCTGAAGTTTTTGGAAGCTGAATTCTTAATACTAATTTTCTCTAACTCAGGATTAACATAAAGCTATATTATGAATGGATGACATGATTTATAATTCTGAAAAGATGCTTAGTAATAACAAATAAAATACATTTTTAGAATTTCATGTGTGATGAGAAATAATAAAGTGAGGCAAAAATGGCTGGGTTCTATTTGTCTGTTTAGTAATTAATAGTTAATATTTACTTTAAAAATCCATATTATTTTGTAGAAAACCATGAAACTATGGCTATAAAAGCAAGCTGCCAATATAACATTATTTGTTACTATATTTTCACAATTAATATATTATATTATAATATATTATACTATACTATAATTTGACAATTAAAACAATTCCATAAGCATTTATGGAACACCAACTATATATAATGCACTGTGATACACACTGGGGATAAAAAATTAAAGTTACTTTTTATAAAAGACCTTTTATTTGCTGCTTAAATTTGAAAGAAGAGCTCCAAAACAGTTCTTAAAAAGATAAGTATATGCAGGATAATTTGTAGAGGAAAAAGCTCTATCAAGCAAACAGAATCAAAAAAAAAAAAAAAAACACCTTGTTTCAGGATGATGCTAGAGATTCTCAGAAGAGAGATCCAAATTTGGTGCTGGTTTTGTGTTGGTTTAAATATATAAAATTTTAATCTTTAGTGAAACCAGTTCTCTTATTTAAAAAGAAATGTGTTTAGTCCTATCAAAGAAATGCAAGTGGAAATGTAGTACTTCATTATTTAAACCTCATATAATTTTTTTTTCTGTTAGAATATTCAAATGAATAATCACTAACATCAGGCTTATCTTCCTCACAGCAGACAAATATTTTACATTAAAATAATTTTTTTTGTGTGTGTGGCTGTATGTATGTGTGTGTGTATGTGTGTGTGTGTGCATGTGTGTGTGTGTGTGTGAGAGAGAGAGAGAGAGAGAGAGAGAGAGAGAGAGAGAGAGAAACAGAGACAGAGATAGAGATTGACAGAGACAAACAGAGCCAGAGAGACAGAAGCAGAAACAAAGAGACATAGAGAGGTAGAGAAACAGAGAGATAGAGACAAAGACAGAGACAGAAGGACAGAGAGAAACAGAAAGACAGAGAGACAAGGAGACAGAAACAGAAAAAGAAAGAGTAAGAAATAACTGCTGTTTCATAATAATGCAAAGTTATTTCAGCAAGAAAATGAAGTTAAAGGACAAATTAGTCAAATTATTTCTTATTTCATCAGCAAATTAAATGATTAATTGCTATTGAACAACATCCCCAGGGAAAAGCAAAAGCAATCAGAGACTAAACTACAGTGGGAGGGAAACTAATTTGTCTTGTGGTCCTAATATTGCCTATATGAAAAGAATCCATAATCTCAGGCTCACTATTTAATGATCATTTTAGTAAAGACAGATCATCTTGAATTTCAATCTTAAATTTGGCCTGCTGATTGACAGACATTGAACTTAATTCAGTCTCCAACCTCTTCAATGAATCTTCACCTGATATCTATCAGCAAATATATACATAGCTTTAAAGGAAAAAGAAAAATTAAAACTAGAGGGAGCACGTGACTAGCTGTTTAAAAAGAAAAGAGGAAAATATGTTGAGAATACATTATTCCATATAATATACCTGACAAATAACCCTGGTTCACATATATAGCCCAGGAAATCTTTTGTTTGGGAGACAAGGTATTATATTTTTTTTCAATTTCACAAATGTTTATTAAATACTTACTATATATTTAAGTTGCCTTCTTCTAGGGCAATTCTGTATTTGGACCATCTATACCCTTTGCAACCACGAAAAAGGTACAGATAAAAGTATGGAATTAGATATTTCCCAGAACAAAGGACCTTATTTCAAGCTAAAACAACTTATTCTTCAAACTAATCTCAATCATCAATAAAACAGATGGATTTTCAACAAAAAAGTAATTTCAGGTATTCTAAGGGGAAAAAGAAGATATGTTCAAAACATTTAAATTGTAAACATTCAAAAAGAAAATAAAGAAATTAAATGGGTACAAAAAAAATTACCAAGAAATAGAAAATAAACTATTTAATAATTCTATTTTTGTTTGTGAGGTTGGAGGGAGGCAGAAATATTGAGCAGAAAGGTAAGAGAAAAAACTAATAGGATCTTCAAGAGGGGGAAAGGGGATCTAAGGGGCTAAAAATTCAATAGAATATTAAAGACCTGTTAAGGTAAAATATTGAGAACTGAATTAATATTCGATGAGTTAAATCCCATGATACTTTATGAGGGATTCACTGTCTTGTGTATGGGAGGAAAGGGCATGAATAATGCAGTGGGAAATCATTCTATTATGAAGAAGAGAGGAATAAGAAGCTGTAGTTGAATATCCATATATTCTTGTAGCTTAGAAATAGAGTAATTTCTTCTGTCTGTCAATAAGACTTTTGAACTATGGGAGAGTAAAGTAAAAATAGGAAAGGGAAGCGTTGGAATAGGAAAGAACAGAAAACATGGACTCATTATAGAAGGGGAAATGAAAAGATGTCATTAGTGAATACAACCATATCAAAATGAAAGAAAATATCCTTATAATGGGGTTGATTGAGGTGAAAAAAAAAAACAAATGATAACATCTAAACATGAAGAAGGATGAGATGTAGTGTATATTTACCTAAGATTGGACAATATTTAAGATATAGAGGATGCCAGGGATCAATAGTCTTAATAGTGAAGAATGATGACTGTAACAACAATAATTAGGATGAATTCTTATAATTTGAATTAAAGTGTGATTTCCACCACGTTAGAAATAGTCTTAATGAATTGTTATGTTCAGTGTGAGCTTAATGGAAATTACATTAAAAAGAAAATGAAATATAAATAAATACATATATTACCTACACAAGAGATGTATGAGAGATCTATAAAGGCATTGATAAAAATGGGAATGTGAAGAGAGCTTAAATTTCAGAAACTCTCTTATTAGTAAACCAAAATAAAGAAGGGTGTTCGAGAATAGAACATAAAAAGAAGAATAAAATTCAGATTAGACTACAGTATAAGCATAGGAATAAGAATAGAATAATGTAAATGAAAATTCTGGGGAAAGATTATCATAAAATATGATACCTAAGATAAGATGCTAATTAAATGGAATGAGTTTGTAGTGTATATAATAAAAGTAAGGAAAAGAAATGCACCAAAAGAAGGGAGAAACTAAATAAAAGAAAGGAAGATACAAAGATGAATGAGCAATTAAAGAAATTAATACAGAGAAGATAAAGGAGGAAGAAACCTGTGCTAAAAATTAGTGCCTAAGTAGTGAATACAAAAGTAATTAAAGAGATAAAATTTTAAGTAAATGAAAATCAACAAAAATAATTTGAGATACAAAAGCACAATCTTAGCAAACATACACTTATAGCTGAAATGATTAAATAATTTGATAAAAAGAAAGTGAAAAATAAAAAGTAGATCTAAATTAATCTTAGAGGAAAAGGTATAGTAACTGAGGGCAGGGAGAGAGAGCCAGGAATGGTTTCCTGTAGAAGGACACTTTATTTATGAGCTTTGAAGAAATCCTGGCACTCTGAGAGTTTGAAATTAGGGAAGAACAAAACAATTCCAGTCATGGAGCATAACCAGTACAGTGAGTTTGTATTATACACAGCCATGTAGGATTGCTTCCAAAGTTAAAATGAGAAGGATAAACTTTTGTGGGCTCTCAAACAGGGAAAGGCCTTTGGGCCCTCTCTCATTCACTCATGCAAAACTTTGAGCATTCTCTTTCCTGGCACAGCTAGTTGTAAGAACTAGCATCAGTCTCCATTGTGGAGGGAAGTAATAGTAATGACAGCAATGACATCTGGCTGCCAAGTGCTTATCTTATATTACTGTCAGGAAAGAGCATCCTCGTAGTTTTTTTTTTTTTTTTCAAGACTGGGCAAGAGGGGTCTGAACCTCCTCTTTTAGGGACATGGAGAAATTTTTCCTCCTTTCTCATTATGTAGATAGGGAAAGAGTGCTTCCCTCAGCTGTTTAGTGCTTTTTCAAATATATCCTGAGTTCCAGCTCAGCATCCACTGTGAAGGTTTTTTCCCCTTCATGAAGCAAAAAGATAGGAAACAGTATTGGATTATGTGTGAATGCTTCAATGTTCACATGGTAGTGGTAGGGGGTTTCACATCTGCTGAGCTCTTATTCACACATAAGTTCTTGATCTTATTAGAAAGTTGCTCATTACATAAACAACTTTCCCCAAAACACTCAAATGTGCCAACATGGACATGTTGTAATTCTTTCTTCAAAAGGAAGTATTATAAAAGAAGACTTTAAAATAAGTTTGACATACCTATTTTCCAAATATAATATAGAAACTATAATCATTTATTCTTTACTATATCAACACTAAAGTTAATAGGCTTTTTATAAGACTAATCATATGTCATTTGTGGTGTGTTTTCATAAGTGAAGACTACTGCAGTTTATTTTGATAACATATTCAATCTTCCCTCCATTAACAAGAAGAGAATTGCTTTAAAAAAATAAGAGGAAGCTGATAATGAGGCATTTCTGCTCCATTTAGCTACTTAGGGAAGCACTTAAATGACATTTTTTCAAATCCTATACCCTTTTATATTTTCATAAGACATTTGCATTATCTATATAATGTAAATACACAATCTAGTATTAAGCAAGGGGAGGAAGTTGTGTGACTAATTTTTGATTCCTATGTATCCATATGACACTAAATGCTTGCATAAAATGTAAAAAATATTTATGTATAATTGCATTTCTAAATATTTCTTTGAATAAAATAGCTAAAAAACATTGGATTTTTGTGTCTTAAACCACAAAAGTGTTTATTATACTATATCCATGTTCTAGAGACACAAACTTCAACAAGACTAGAACAGGTTCCTTTAATTTCTTCTAATTCATCTATGAAAAAGTTACCATTTCTTTCTCCCTTTATTTAACAATGAAAAGGTTTCCTCCTCAATTAATAAAGGATGAACTAGTTTCAGAAGTCTTTTCTCCTTTCCACATCTGAGAGAATTTGTGACTAATTTTCTCTCAAATTAGGAAAATATATATGATGGAGAGTAAAATACATTATTTTAACTCCTATATAAGTTTGCCAAATGAAATTCTCAGGAAGAAAATTTAAAGTTAATGATGACCTTCATAACTTCTCATCAACTTATAAGTGCTCCAAAGATTCTAGCATGGCTTGATTTTCATTAACTGATATCTCAACCAAACTATGAGATATTTTCTTGTTATTTACTTTATTTCATTGGCATTGTAAAAATAATTTTATTCTGTTTTTTATTAGAACAACATATGGGAGTTACGTTGTATAGAAAATGCTTACTGTGTAAGTTAAATCTCTCAAAAGCTAAAAAGAATAAGCAAGTCAGAAGGATTTTGATGAACACAGGCTGGTACTGAATTGGATTAAGCTAAATTTTTTTAACTCTAAAACCTGAAAACCTTTCTGGCTTTGTCTCTGATTTATTTTTTTCTCCTTTTCTCAAAAGTAAGTTTTGTAGAGGCAAACTGAGGTGATGTTGTGAATATGCCATGGCAAGGTATTTGTTAAGAGCATTGCAAGGATTTCTTGTCTGTAAAATGGAGCAAAGAGCTAATTAATTTCAGGTCTGTTATCTGTTGTCACTCATCCAACCTTGGAGAGCTGTCCTCAAATACTTGAAATACTTGTTTTAACATCATTTATAATTGAAGAACTGAACACATTATCTGCACTTCAGCCTGTGAAACAGAGACTTGCAGGTACATTTTTAAAGTGATTTTAATATGAAGAAAAATATAACAGCCCAAAGGCTTAACTGTTGAATTAATGTGAATCCTTCAGAAAATGTGTCCCTCAGCCTGTGTGCATCAAGTTCACTAAAGGCTGCTATCTGCTTCCCCTGAGAGATTTTGCAGAAAAAATTTAAGCTCTCCATAGTACATTGGAAATTCCATCTATGGGCAGGCTTTCATTATTTGCTCTGTCTTTTCACCTATGTATTTCTGTTACTATATCCATCTATTTACCTTTTCTCCCTCTGTTTCTACCTGTCCACCTGTCTGTCTGTCTATTTCTGTATATCTCTCTATCTCACTTTGTGTGGTGTATTTCTTCCTGTGTGTCTTTTCCCTTCATTCCTCTTGGTCTTTCTCTGTGATTCTGTCTGTCTCTGTCTGTCTGCCTGGCTGTGTGTGTGTGTGTGTGTGTGTGTGTGTGTGTGTGTGTGTTTGTATCTATCTTTGTCTCTGCCTCTATCCCTCTCTGTCTTTCTGTGTGTTTTGCATTTCTATATCTGTCTGTCTTTCTCTTTCTTTCTCTCTCCTCTCTCATAATCAAAAACAGGTATGTACAAATGAACAAAATGTAGATGTGAATCAAAATTTTGAGTAGTGACCAAAAAATTACAATTCCTAAAAGGGATATTTTAAATAAACTTTATTAGGCTGACTATGGGGTTCCAAATAGATGGTCAGTTTAATTCAATTTGACAAAGATTCATTATTCCCTTAATATGTACAAGACTCTGTCCTGTTTACTAATAAAACTATATTTGATTTGTCCAGAAATACAATCAAAATTATGTAGAAAACATAATCAGATGACCAACTGTGGAATTTTTTTTGTTTTCTGTTTCTAATAACTGTACTGTTGCCCATATGTCGTCACTTAATTTAGTGATTGTAAATGCCATTCTGCTATCTGCTTAGGTTCACAGAACAAAATACTCAATGACAATTGTAATCTAGTGTTCGATAAACCCAAAGACCCCAGTTTTTGGGATAAAAACTCACTATTTGACAAAAACTGCTGGGATAATTGGAAACTAGTATGGAAGAAATTAGGCATTGACCCACACCTAACACCATATACCAAGATAAGGTCAAAATGGATTCATGATCTAGGCATAAAGAATGATATTATAAACAAATTAGAACAATGCAGGATGGTTTACCTCTCAGACCTGTGGAGGGGGAAGGAATTTGTGACCAAAGAAGAACTAGAGGTCATCATTAATCACAAAATAGATAAGTTTGACTATATCAAGTTGAAAAGTTTTTGTACAAACAAAATGAATGCAGACAAGATTAGAAGGGTAGCAGTAAACTGGGAAAATATTTTTACATCCAAAGGTTCTGATAAAGGCCTCATTTCTAAAATATATAGAGAATTGACTCAAATATATAAGAATTCAAGCCATTCTCCAATTGACAAATGGTCAAAAGATATGAACAGACAATTTTCAGAGGAAGAAATTGAAACTATTTCCGGTCACATGAGAGCAATTTGGAGCTATGCTCAAAGAGTTATCAAACAGTGCATACCCTTTGACCCAGCAGTGTTTCTACTGGGCCTATATCCCAAAGAGATTTTTAAGGAGGGAAAGGGACCCACATGTGCAAAAATGTTTGTGGCAGCCCACAACACAGCATTTTAATGCTTTCTGTGAATATTTCCATGCATTCTGTTTTCCTTCTTAGGTTGTTTTTTTTCTTCTTCTCTTTCTAGATCTGATGTTTCTTGTGCAGTAAGATAACTGTATAGATATGTATACATGTATTGTATTTGTCATATAATTTATCCTATCTAGCAAGTATTAGATTACCTGTCATCTAGGGGTGGGGG